>CATIWQ010133120.1:0-58281 GCA_949673415.1 Euphorbia schlechtendalii | reverse complement strand
TTTTTTATTTTTTTAGAAGAGAGAATTATTTCAAGATTTGGCTCCATTGTTGTGGAATTCTTTTGGTACTATTGCTGCACTTTTACAGGTATGCTATTGAAGTTGGTTTTCTTACATTGATTTCTTGTATTGGCACCTTTTTCTAATTGTTACTATAACTTCCTTGAAAGTCATAACTTAATAATTCGACATCAGCTGAACTGCACTTCAATCCAATTTATGTAGCTCTTAAATGAAGTTAAAAAAAAAATTTTTTTTAAAGGGCATTTAGGACGGTTCTCTCAAAAGAACCGTCCCTATTGCCTCAACATTCCGAACGGTTCTCTTAAGAGAACCGTCCGGAATCTTAAGAAAATAGTCCGGAATGCTCATTCCGGACGGTTCTTTTAATAGAACCGTCCGTATTGCTCTAAACGGGAGCAAAACGTTTTTTAAATAGCATTCCAGACGGTTCCTTTAAAAGAACCGTCCGCAATGCTCCTTATTCCGGACGGTTTGAAACCGTCCGCATTAATGCTTATCAATCGCGTCGCAGCTTGTGCGGACGGTTCAAAACCGTCCGGAAAAGCAAAAAAAAAAAAAAAATGTCCCCAAAAGCCATTTCTGCACTAGTGAGGGAATAAAATCCATAGAGTATGACTTAACTTCTATTATTAAATCTTGTAATGAGAGCCAATCCCCATCTAGAAATCCCGCTAGTGCATCCTCAGAATAAAATGCGATCACAACATGACTTCCACTTGCGGGAGAAACAAAATTTACCACAAAATTCCTATCTCTAATCATACCATATAACTTAGGAATCGTGTGAATATTCCTTACCTCTGCAAAACATGAGAACTAAGACCACTCGGCTTTCTGAATAGACCTTGATAACTCTAGATGGATTGGCTCGGGCTCGGTGCAACCACCTCAACATTGAATCACGCATCCCTCGGTGACTCCATCAATGGTTGTTTGATGGCTTGCTTTACAGCCACTCTTGGCCGAGACTCTCGAGCTTTAGCGAAATGAGACGGAACATGCCTATCGTATTTGTTAGACATGAAGTATGCCCTAGAGGCAATTAGAGCGATATGTCTTAATTAGTTATAATGTACAAACTATTTCAGATTAATATTATTAATAATTAAGGCATCTTTGTTTCTTATCAGTGTTTTCAATTTATTTATGTATCTCGTTGGTATCATATATATATGTAGTATTATATATATGCGCATTGATAAGACAAAGTCCATGTCTACTTCATAGCGTAAAAGTGCGAGGACATAGTGGGAGCTATGTGGTGTGAGAACTGCACATATATGTTACTATAAATAGTCTAAATATCTCTAGCCATAGTTTCATTGAGACTGGACATCAATGGAATGCACAGACTAGCATGTGTAGGCTTACTCCTTGGATTAGATCCAAGCAGCAAATCTCACGAGCTGAAGGTGGTAACTTGAGTTAACACATGAATGTATTCGGGTAACACATTAGAGACCACTATAAGAAAGACACTCAGAAATAAATATATTTATGTGTTGGTGTATTGTCTTATTGTAGTAATAGTACAAGTATCCTCAGACTTGAGATACTGGTTACCTTGTGTAGGAGTTGCTACACTTTGGATCATACTTATGCATACCCTGACGATTAGGATGATTCGGAGGGGATGCGCATCAATATTTGGCTTAGGATCGAAGCTGTCGAAGATCGGTAAAGTTGCAAGAAGAATTTTGAAGAATAGGAATAAGCTTATTTCTTTTTCGGCTTCGAATCTCTTAATCGATCCGAAATTTCTTTGTGTATGAAACTTTGTATCTATTTAGACGATTCATAATTTGTGACGCGCTCTTCTTAATAATATGCGATTGTTTGCAATGTAGGCAAGCGGGTGGTGCCACCATAGTTGGGATGTCCGCCCCGAATTTGCATTCAATCGATAATTTAAAAAAAATGATATTAGGAATGGTTAGACTTGCATATTCATTCCACATTTTGAAAAATTCTCCACAATGGAGAACTATTGGACTTGCCCTTAAAGCAAATCCAATCATTTTCTCAATTTTTAATTCCTTAAATTCTATTTTGAAGGATCTACAGTATTTTTGCTCTAACTATCTTTCCCATTTTACATTCCTCATTTTAAATTCTCATAAAATTTAATTTTTTTTATCATTATTATATTAATTTCTTTACATCATCTCTATATTCTATAACAAAAAAAAGTAATAAACGAATTAAAACAAATTAAAATAAAAATATATACTTACATGCAATCAAACCTCAAAATGAGATTCATCAAATAGAAACTACCTGATTTTAAGAATATATTATATATCATTACTCATGTACATTCTCCATTCTTACTAACAAAAAAAGGCAATTGGGGAGAACATACCCTACAAAACAGGGGCACATGTGTTTATTTAATATAAAGCTATTTAGGCATGTGAGATGATTAGAAAAAGGGTATCTTATTTCAGTTATTGTCCCACGATATATGTCCAAACGCCGTGAGTGCCTACCACGGAAAGGTCTCATCTCATGTCTGATTATAACTATTTTTTTTATGCCTTCATTTATACTAATCTGAGTAATCTCATGACTTTCGATTATCAAATACTAACTTCTTCCCCCCAAAAGTTTAGTTTCACGGTATATACCACCTTTTTCAACTTATTCATTTCAATAAAACAATTCGAATTGTGTTTTGATAGGTAGAAGAGTATATATCTTGAATTTGAGCTGGAGTGTTGTTGTGTACAAGTTTGTCAATTGAATTAATTGTTATTCATTTTCAACCATATTTAAAATATATAAACACAGTTGAATTTCAAGATACTTTTTAATTAACATAATGACTTCACCAATGCAGACTCATTGAAAACTGAAACTCAAGTTTAGAACTCATTTGAAATGTTTTGTTATTCTTGAGTCATTGATAAGATATTATGTTCTTGTAATGTATAAATATTAAAAGATGAGGTATAATAACTCATTGTCATTAAAGCAAATGATTTATCTTGAATCAAACTATTTTCTTTGAATTTAATCATACATATGAATGTTCCCATACAAATTCGCTAAAAACATTTTTTTTCTCTTTTTTTTTTCATTAAATATGAAGGAAAATTCAAAAAAAATTCAAGGATTTTCATAAGGATTTTGGACGACTCTCCTAACATGGTCGTGTTCTTTTGAACATATGAATTGAATTGAATTAAATTAAACGACATGTATAAACTTGTACTTGACTAAACGAAACTAAAATTATGAACAATGTGCATTATACTTGAATAATTAATATAATAATAAAGCCCTTAAATATAAAAAGATAATAAATTCTCAAAAACATAAAAATTTGGTATTAAATAATATTTTCCATCATATAATACATATGAATTAACATTTAAATAATTAATAATTTAAAAAACTTAATGACAATAATATACACTAATCTCAATAAAAATTTAATTAGAATATGAATTAAAATTAATATAAATATGAATCTAAATATATATAATAATAGATATAAATTAATATATAGTTATAAAAAAAGTTAATATTATTTATAAAAAAATATACATAATTATTAGAAAAAGTCACTAACACTAAAATTGATTATTCTAATAAACATTTCATGATAAAATTTAGTATATTATATTTATGACCAGTGTCTTAGTCTATTGATTAAGTATGAATTTCTAACCTTCAGAAATTATGTTAAAATTTTTTAAAATAAGTCATGATTATAATAAGTAATAATTATTTATATACATGTAATTATAATAAATAATAATTATTTATAAATATTATTAACAACTTTTTTTATTAGATCATTAATGCTAATAATTTCTATTTTTTATAAGTATGATTATAAGATTTGCTATATGATAATTAGTGTTATAATATCACAAATATTATTCTTAACACTATATTTCTTTTGATTTCGTGGCTAGGATTCTGGCCTACTACTCCATAAATCCGGACTCGGGTAATGCTTTATTAATTATATGATTTATAGTTATTCTTTACTCTCTTTTTTTAAGAATTTGTAGGTCACCCCACCCACTTTGTGAATGTACCACTCAGACTATTCTAATTGGAATTATTCTTTACTTTAATATTCTAGTTTTATTAATTATTATTATTTGTTGGTCTTGTTAACTACAATGGACTCAGTCAGAGGGGGATGAATGACTTAAGTTTGATTTCTAATTCTTTTTATATTCATTACTAAGCGTACTGGGTTTGTTTATATTATGATATGC
The DNA here is from genome assembly GCA_949673415.1 of Euphorbia schlechtendalii. Taxonomy (NCBI): domain Eukaryota; kingdom Viridiplantae; phylum Streptophyta; class Magnoliopsida; order Malpighiales; family Euphorbiaceae; genus Euphorbia; species Euphorbia schlechtendalii. The sequence goes on along the minus strand of CATIWQ010133120.1, from coordinate 54,022 downwards.
AAACAAGTGATAAAACTAAATTGTTGGATTTAAATCCTAAGTAAAGATTTGTTGTTTCTAAGTCAAGGAAGTCTCACTTGTCACAATATCACTCAAAAGAATGCAACATTAAGATCAAAGCAAACCAGAGGCAAGATACAAGTCAAAAGATGTGAGATAAGAGAATGACACACGGATGCATCAAAGTCTTCATAGGATAATTCACTCTGAAAACATTTGTTGGAGAATGTTTCATCCGAGTATGAAAACTTCAGAGGAACCATGAGGACAAGGTGGTAAAATCAATTAATCACGGGAGTCAATTCCTCTGAATATTGCAATTAATGTTGTTGCGCCAAAAAGGCTTTACACATGAGAAAAGGACGCAATGATGTTGACATCAAGGGAACAAAAACATTTGTTCTCCCTTACAACAAACAATTGTACTATGTGGGAACCTATTATCTGTTATTCTATTTCTCAACAAAATATCCCTTGCCATCTAACTAGGTTGCTAAGTCTTAATAAATAAATCAACATATAGAATTGAATTGATTCTTGATGATAACGGCTTGAATATATGAGTCAACGATCTTGTTCTCTATTACAGTCCGAGCACAACGGGAAGACCTTCAAGCTTACAAATAGAAGATAAGTTCGAGCAGAAGAACTTGGTAAAGTTTTATTTAATCTCAAGGGCAATCAAGCTATTGCGAATACTCTCAAACTTCACTTATAATCCATGGCAAGCACACATTCAAAACTTGTTTGTAACTGAGGCTTACTGATAAAGTGTTCAGAAGCTCAAACTTTCATTCTTAAAACTTTATTCAATAGCTTAGTCGCTAAGCTAAAGTGAGGGAGCTTGGTACTAGAAGATGACATTACTCTTTATATTGGTATAGCTCAAAGCCTAGATCTAGTAAGGAGGGTACTTCTGTATTGGTAGAGCTCAAAAGCTGAGATTGTTGGATGATACTTCAATCAAGTAATCGACATTGTAGTAATTTGTTTCTTCACCCAAGAAGAATCAATAGTGCATTGAAGCTTGGACAGGGATTTTAAGGACTAGATTAGACAAAGGTTGAACTAGGATAAAAACTTGCATTTGCACATTTCTAACTCTTTACTTGTCATTGCATATAAAATTTACGTATTCATCAACACTTAAAGTAAAGAGATTGCATCTAGAGTTAAAGATTAATCAAACATAGGTGATAACTACGTTAAACAACTTACAAGATATCAATCCATGGAGATACTCCTACAGCGACTCTCTATGCCTAGACCTCTCCTATTCTTTGGACAGAACTATACATATTGTTAACAAGGAAACATGATGGCAGGTGTGTATAGGCCACGTGAGACCCCCAGGCTGATTATATCCGCCTAAAGTAGTGAAAGATATTATATCAAGGCCAGGAATGCTCTTGCTAATCCAGGCGAATCTCATCCGCCTCGAGATAAGCCTCAATGATAATCCAGGCGGGCCATATCAACCCCAAATTTGTAAGAAACCAAGTCTTCCCTCAATCTCAAAAAGATGTTTAAGCGGTCACCAAGCTAAGCAGGCTTATCCGCCTGGACCAACCCCGACACCTTGGGAGCACAAAGTCCAATTAAGAGTCTAAGTCCACAAAAGAGACCTCAATAATTGGAACTCCCAATTCAGCTAAACTTTATCTTATCAACAAGATAAAGATTCACTTAAGCTAGAACTCTTGTTGATTCACATTATTGAATCAGACCAGGAGATGTTCAAGGAGTATAAAAAAGACCCTTTAGGTCACCACTCAAAGGTACGTATTCTGAGATACAAAAAACCCTCTACCTCCTCTCTTAAATTTGGTTTAACTTAAGCATCGGAGAGGCTACGCCGGTCACACGGCTAGTCCCCCATAGCGACGATTGTTGTTTTGCAGGAACCTTTAGATCACAGCGAAGAGGAGCATTGGAGTCAATTTCAGATAACAAGCTAGCACGTGAAACCACGTTCCAGGCAAATTTAACATTGGTAAGGTGAATGTGGACTGAATTTACTTGCTCAGGCGAGAATCTCAGTTCACACGAACATTTTGATAATTAGAAATTTTCTGTTCCTAGTCAATCTCAAATGGCTCATGACTGAACAAGTAATCATCCCCCAACCATGGGGGTAACTGTCATGGGGACGCAATTGCCTAAGACTGGTGAACACCCCCAAGGTGATAGACTCGTAGGAGGAGACAACCCACTCCTCCAGTTGTAACAAAAGTACAAATCACCCCGGAAGAGATGGAGGCATACCGGAAATCAGTCGCAGAGACGTATATTTCCTCTGGCGTGATGTATGGTGATTTGAGCAAAGTTGGTTTGGTCATATCCAGGCGGGATACAATTTTGCCTCGTAATTTGCTTGATGATTTTGATAGCGCGTCACAAGGACATATGAGCTTTCACGCCCTTCATCCCTCACATTAATCCCCAAATCGCTTCCACCACATTCTCAGCAACTTCGGATGTCATAACCATGTAACCCATGGGAGAGAACTCGGTCGGACAGATAACTCAATTGTCATTGCTTTAGGGACCGATATCTGAGATGAAGGATGGTTAGATTCTACCTAGAGACAAAGGGCCAATGTTGGCCGCCATTCGAGGGTTAGGAATAGACAAGCAACATGGACCGATCCTGAAAGCTAGAAATTTAAAGCGGTGTCGAGCTGGAAAAATTTGAAAAGAAAGCCAAGAAGGTTTTTACAAAGTTGGCTGTCTCTTATTAGGAGGTGACATCGAGAACCCATTTTCACCATTCAAAAGGAACATCCTTGATCAAACCTTACCCAGGCTAGTCTACATACCTACTTTCGACAAGTATAAGAGAAAAGATGATCCAAACTATCATGTTATTGACTTTAATAATCGAATGGATATGGCGGGAGCCACATAAGTATATATATGTTGATACTTCTCAGCCACGCTAGGCGGGCCAACAGCCTAATGGTTCACCTCATTGACCCCTAACTCCATAGGAAGCTGGGATAAGCTCAACGACGTATTCTGCAAGCATTTTTTGGGTTCCGCCCTAGCTAGGCTAGTAACAAGGAGTTTACATGAAATTGTGCAAGGGCTAGAAGAAATTCTTCGTGATTACTAAAGTCATTTCAATGAAGCCTTCTTGGAGGTACGAGACTTAGATTTCAGCATCGCCAAAGAGGTAATGCTAAAAAGCACGTGAAGTAGAGACCTAAGGAATGCGATCCTCACTAGTTATCCTAAAAGCCTGCAAAAAATGCTTGGCATGGCCAAGGACCTGATCTCAGCAGATGAAATAAATTTCAATCGAAGAAAAGAAAGATGGGGTAGAGAAACAAAGAGAGAGGATAGACCTAGATTTGATGATAGAAGGTGGAAAGGTTGAGGCGGATCCATTCGAGGCGAATATCTTGACCGAGAAGAAGATCGCCCTAGGTTGAATGCATCTTTGAGCTAGATATTAGTGGTAATAAAAAATACTCTAGCAAAGAAAAACATCCGTTTCTCCAAAATTCCCGAGGGAGTCTCCTTGGGATGGGATTTGAACAAGTATTGTCATTACCATAAGGCCAGGGGTCATCACACTGATGATTGCAGATCTCTAGCCGACATAGTGCACGAGCTGATCAAAGCTGGGAAATTTAGCTAGTTCGTAAAGGGAATCACAAAAAGACATGAAAGGAAAGAAGGAAGCGAAGATGAGAGGGAAGATGACTTGAATAAAAAGTCCAGAGGTACAAAAGGAGTTATCATGGTGATTGCAGGCGGACTAGAATTTGAGTTGCTAAAAAAGAAAGCTAGGGGCTCAACCAGTAAGAGGACAATGTCAATGGCACGGTGAAAATCCTGAAACCATTCAGGAGAGATTCGTAAGTTGAAAAGCAACACGCCGATCCCATAGTTATAGAAGCAATAATGGAGAACTTCACAATAAGAAGAATCCTTCTAGATACAGGTAGCTCGGTGAATATCATCACCAAAAGTGTTGTGGAAAAGTTGGGAGTGCACCACTCGCGGATTCGAGCTGGATGTTCACCACTCATTGGGATTAATGGCCAACCCATACAATCCTTGGGCGAAGTTATGTTGGAGGTGGAAATGGGGAGCCTCAAGCATAAGTTCCGTGGGAAAGTAGAGTTTACCATCGTTGACTTCTCAATAGGATTCAATGTTATATTGGGTAGGCCTTTCCAAATTGAAACTCGCATGCTCATCTCCCCAATAGACTTGGTATTTCACATACCAACTACGAAAGGGACTGCGATAATAATAGGCAACTCCCAAGTAGCTCAGGAGGCATACCTGGCATCATTGCATAGAGAATCACTCCTGGAGGAAGAGGAGTTGGAGGAGGACCGGCCAGAAAAAATCAAGGCGGTTGAAGAGCTAGAAGTGCTAAAAGTTGGCCTAGAATGCTCACTTAAAATTGGGAAGAGCCTCTGCAACGACGCAAAGGTAGAAATAATTTGCGCCCTTATAGATCAACAACATGTTTTCTCATGGTCATTTGAAGACCTCGTAGGTGTTAAACCTAAGGTCATGCAACATAAGCTAATCTTAAACCTAGGTGTCGAGCTGGTCATTCAAAAGAAAAGGAAGCATGCACCTGAGAGATAGAGAGCCATTGAAGAAGAGGTAAGGAAACTCTTGAAGGCTGGACACATAAGGGAGGTCCATTATCTGACTTGGTTATCCAACATGGTGCTGGTTAAAAACCCAAGCGGAGCCCATAGGATGTGCGTGGGCTTCACCGATATGAACAAAGCTACTTTGAAAGATGCTTACCCGCTCCCAAGCATGGATCAATTAGCAGACGCAATGGCAGGCTATGCAGTACACTCGTTGTTAGACATAAAGTGCGGATATAACCAAATACCCATGCACCCCACTGATGAAGAAAAAACATCCTTCATAACCCATGAAGGCACCTATTGCTATACAGTCATACCCTTTGGTTTGAAGAACGCAAGTGCAACTTATCAAAGGCTGATCAATGAGATGTTCCGAGACCAGATAGGAAAATCAATAGAGTTCTACGTGGATGATATGATAATCAAGAGCAGAAGTGAGGCGGAACATGTAGAAGACGTCCGAAAGGTTTTTAAGGTATTGCAAGAATACGGACCGAAGCTCAATCTGGAAAAGTGCACCTTTGGTGTAAAAGGTGGCAAGTTCTTTTCCCAACAAGGAATCGAGGCAAACCCAAAGAAGATTGAGGCAATTCTAAAGATGGAACCGCCTCGAACACTAAATGAGGTCCAACGACTAAACGACATAATTAATGCTTTAGGAAGATTCATATCCTTCTCAGCCAAAAGATGCATGCCTTTCTACAAGGCCATGAGAAAGATAAAGACTTCAAATGGGATCAACCTTGTCATGAGGTATTCGAAGAGCTAAAGAAATTCTTATGAAAACCACCACTCCTCAGCACACCCCAGCCAGACAACATGCTTTACATGTATTTGGCACCACTAACGAGGTGGTAGGAACAGTACTAGTTCGGGAGGAAGGGTAGGACCAATTCCCAATATGCTACACTAGAAAAGTGCTAAGGAACACTGAGCTCAAATACCCTCAGATTGAAAAGCTTGCCCTGTCCTTGATCTCTGCCTCCACTCGATTGAGACCCTACTTCCAGGTCCACACAATTGTAGTAAAGACCAACTTCCCATTGAAAAAGGTCCTCTAACAGCCTGAGAGCGCAAGTTCTGGTGAACTTTGTAGTGGAATTCTCAAGACTTGAGCCCGCTAAAGAAATCAAAATGGGAAGAATGGGAAATCCTTTGTGGATGGAGCATCCTCTCATGAAAGAGCAAGAGTCAGCGTGTACATTCGAGGCCCTAGAAAAATCAGATTCTCCTACGTAGCCAAACTAGTGTTTCTCGCAACCAATAATGATGTAAAATATGAAGTAGTTATCAAAGGACTAGAGCTAGCCCGAGAGATAATACCAGATCGATTACTACTCAAAAGTGACTCCAGGCTGGTCGTGAACTAGATTAATCGAAACTTTGAGATGAAAGACAGAGAAATGGCAAAGTATCTCTCAAAGGTAAGAAATCTTATAGAGATACTAGAGTCAAAAGGGATAGCCTGGAAGATTGAATATATCCCCAAGAAAGAAAACAAGAGGGTAGATGAATTAGCTAAAGCAGCTTCGAGCAAAGAAGAGTGGAAAAACCTCACATGCCCGTATGAGGTAATCACTCATCCAAACAACGTAATAGAGGCAAGCTTAATAATAGAGCAACGAGATCTCAGATGGATGAAGCCCATCTACGATTACCTTGCCATAAACAAACTACCTGATGATAAAATCGAGGCTACCAAAATCGTAAGGAAAGATATGTGGTTTTCCTAGCTAAATGGGGAGCTTTATAGAAAATTATACTCTGACACTTGGAAAAAGTCCATAATGGCTCAAGAAGGAGCCTAAATCTTGCAAGAACTCCATGGAGGAGACTATGGCTCCCACTAGGCAGCAGTGATATTAGTTAGGAGTGCAAGTCTGGCTGGCTTTTATTAGAAGTCTATGAACCTAAAAGCAGAGATATACGTCAAGTCCTGCCACTAATGTCAAATTCATGCTCAAAAGTCTCACGTCCCTCATGCACTGCAGCATCCCCTTCTGACCGCCAGCATCCCCTTCTGACCGCCTGGCCATTCGCAACATGGAGAATTGACATTGCAGGACCTCTTCCTAAAGCTAGCTGATAAAGAAAATGGATCCTTGTAGCCATTGAACATTTTACTAAATGGGTTGAGGTGGTCGCTCTTAGCAGTATCATGTCAGAGCGGGTGCTGGATTTTGTCAAAAAGAACATCATTATGCGATTCAGGGTACCAAACCGAATCATCTAAGAAAATGGTACACAATTTACATCTAGCAAGTTCTAAGATTTCTGCAAGGAGTTGAAGATTGAGACCCACTTTAGCTTAGTGGCTCACTCGCAGACTAATGATCAGATGCAAATTACAAATAAAACGCTCAGTCAAGGAATAAAGAAAAGAGTGATGGAAAGAAAGGGAGTCTGGTTAGACGAGTTAGTTAATGTTCTATGGGCATACCGAACAATCCCATGCATATCTACCGTAGAAACACCTTTTTCAATGGTTTATGGGGTCGAGGTGGTTCTACCCATTGAAATCAATCCATAATCTAACCGAGTGGCCTACTACACGAAGAAAGAGAACGACATCAACATGAGATATCATCTTAATGACCTACAAGAGAAACGAGAGAGGGCATGAATCCTTATGGCCGCCAACAAAGCTAGGATCACCAAATACCATGATAGGAAGGTCAGAGAAATCTGCCTCCAAGAAGGAAACATGGTCCTCAAAGACACAACCACCTCACAGGTGTGAGCAGGAAATAGTAAGCTGGGGTTGAATTAGGAAGGCCCCTATAAAGTTTCATAAGTTATCGGACTAGCAACCTACAAGTTACAAACCATGGAAGGAAAGGAGGTCCCAAGAACGTGGAACATAGCAAAGCTTAGGCCATATTACATGGATTACAACTCTTAGAGGGATCCATGTGACCGTACTCTTTTCCTTTTAAGGACTTTTTCCCAATGGGTTTTGTCCTAAAAGTTTTAACGAGGTGACATACCCTTAGAAGAGATAGGTGATCGGATGCATAGAATTCCTAGATGTACTTTTTAATTTATTCAATGAAAAGTAATTAATTTTAAAATGTGCACATTTAAGTATTGATCATGCTTTGAGTTGCACAAATAATGAAATGAAATCGTTTAAAATATTCTGGCGGCCAAAAAGCATAAGACCTAGAAAACTACAAAGTGTCAAACATAAGGCCATTAAGGAGGCTCAAATGCATAAGACCTAAATATCATAAAATGGCAAACATAAGGCCATTAAGGCAGCATAAAAAGCATAAGACTTAATAAACTACAATCAAGCGCACATAAGGCATTCAGGCAGCCTGGCATGCATAAATTATCAACAAAGCACAAGGAATAAAATGGCATAATAAAGATAAAATCCATTCAAATAAGGATTGCACTGAAAGGGTTTAGATAATCACGAGGAGGAAAATGATATTAAAAGCGCCAAAAAGGGCTAGAATATTCTTACAAAAATATTAAAATAAAGAGTGCAAAATGAAACTAAATGCTACCCCCATCCACATTTTAGGGATTGGCCGAGTCAATATCTTCCCCCCTTTATGGCTCTTCCTCTGTTGACTCATCTAGGGCCTTCTCCTCTTCATCCGGCTCGTTGGGATACTTCACTCCCATGAAAAGATCTTCAAGGAGATCTGGGTAGCGAGCTCGATAAGCCTAAAAAACTAGGCAGCCATACTCACGGCCATCCAGTGCCATTTTAAGCATAGCTTGGCTATAGTCGAAGATAACTTTAGGAACTTCCACCTCATATTTTGTGATGGTGTTCTGCAAATTATCCCGAGCCGAAGCTAACTCCTCAACCTTCTTTTGGGCCTCCTCTGCTCTCTTGTTGGCTTCCCCAAGCTATTGAGCCATCTCACTCTTGGCAGCCTCAAGCTCCACAACCTTCTTATTGACATTCTCCAGCTCACTATAAGTAAGCTCATGAGTCCATTCGATCCTCGTCACGTCGTGGCTTTTTCTAGTCATCTCAGCCAACTGAGATGCCATCTAAGAAAGCTAGCACGACATCAATAAAAAACAAAAATAGTAATCAGTAAATGGCATGCGGAGGAAAATACCTCGGTAGATATCATAAATAAAGTTTTAGATCATTGGAGCAACGACTCAGCCACCAACTCATCCTTCTCAGCAAGAAGGGGCAAAATTATTCTCAAGAGATTCTAGATTGAGGTGGTATAGATGGAAGGATTTCCCTCCCCCGCAAGTGATAGTAGGTCCACCCAGATAGACTTCGAACTCACCTACCTAGAAGAATAGGCAGGGATATCCAAGTGGGCATTGTAAAATGGGAACAGATTTAGTACCTGCAAACAAATAAAAAATAATAAAGTTAATTCCTTACCGGTAGGAGGGAAGCCTGTCCAGTCCCAAAAGGTGGAGGTGGCTCTGCAAAGGATCCAGGAACCTCCTCTGTAGCATGAGCCTTGCACTTCCTTTTTTGCTTGCTAGGATCTCCATCTCGTACACCGGGAACTACATTAACAAGCCCAGGCTCAACTCATTCAGTGGGGCGTTTGTTACCAGTTGACACTTTGGTGTCTTGTTGCACAAGATCACCAGCCAAATGAAAATAAACACTGAAAAGAAAGAAATACAAATGAATACTTGGAAAAACATAGGGCTCGGAGTGATAAATGGGATCTGGTTGGCCCAGCTCAATAATCTTAATATTCTTGGCCATTTCCCAACTAATGTTCTAGCATGGCCACATCCCTTTCCTAAGGGCCTTAAAAGCCTCTACCCTAACATTCGAGCCAATAAAGTTGCAGGACAAGTTAGGAGAAATGTTCTACTAGATGGGGAATTGGGGATGGCGACCCTCTTGTCTAATAAAAATAAAATAGTTCTTGAAGTTCTTCATCAAATCCACCTTGTTCGTAAATCTGTAGAAGCCGCCTCGATGAGCAAAGTGATACAAGTCCTCACTAGCAGTCTTCCTTATCGAAGCAATCCACCTGAAGAACTCAGCATCGAAACGCATCTCCAAGCCTTTGCAAATAAGATAATGTCCTACCAAATCTATCCAGGTATTGGGATGAATTTGAGCCGGACTTAAGCAAAAGGCTCTCAAAACCTCACATAGACCCTCATGAAGTGAGTAGACAAACCCGGATAAAATTTGGTTCATGTAAATACCAAAAAACCCCTTAAGCGGGCGAGTGATCCGTTATTCCTTGGAGGGAAGTACTATCTCACATTCCTTGAGCTAGGGTAAAACTTCCATCTCAAACTCCATATCAACGGGTTCTGAACCGACTTGATCAGCTCAACGCGGGGTGTCCTATTCACTATCTCCCTAGCTCTTCCTTTCCCCCTAGCCAAGGTCTCAGAGCAGGTAGCCACACGCTACCTCATGGGGTGAGCCTCATCTCTCTTCATCCTACGAGTATGAGATGAAACCCCAATGGCTTGGCGTGGTGGTGCTGGCGAAAATAAACCCATCTCTTCGTCTAGTTTAGCCCAGGCCAAAGCAGAAGAGGATAGGGAGGATGAGGCGAACTTACTGCGGGATGCTCGATTCTCATCCGACTTAGACATGGCTCCAATTTGGGGGTACCCTAGAGGTTGAGACATAGTCAGTATAGTCTATGTTCAAAGGTTTGAAGTACTTGGAGTTCATCTCAGCTAAATCCCTACTAAATTGGCTACTAGTGGATGAGACGGAATCAATCATTACCACTTATTAAAAATCCTAATTAATTAGAAGGTTTCCTAAAGAATCCTAAGTTAGCTCGAGGCGGCACAAACAATATTCAAATTACCTATGTTGGTATTTCAGATCTAAATACCAAGGAGAAGGTACAAACAACATTCATATCAATTTAATAGACATTTTAGATTTAGCAAATGTTCTACACATGAACAAGCAATTCTGGGAAAAGCTGATACGAAACACAAAATTCGTTAGTGTACCAATTGATCAAGGAATGACTAAACAACCATTAACAAAGAATTAGGGGGGTAAACAAGAATGAAATTAATGTCTAAACATCCCATAAGTCAGAATAGCAGCAGATGAACAAAGTGAAGAACCGACATGTTATCGTTTTTGGGCAATAAATAATGAATCAATGATAAAAGAAAAATTGAAGATGGGAACTTTCTTGTATAAGAGAATACGCTTGATTAGATAAGCTTAGGGAAGGGAAAGATGATTGACGGATCTTGAGGAAGAAGAGCACAAAATCACCGGAGAAGAAAAGAGTTTGTAGAAATGGTGAGAAGAAAAATGAAACCCTTATATAGAAGTTGAAATGACATATGAAGGGATACTTTTCCCATGCATAATGCGTGGCATGCTATATGCTCACATTCAAAATTTGAAAAGACGTGAACTTTTCATTTTGGCCCTCAAGACACGTCAGCCCTAGATCTACATGTGTTGATAACTCCGCTTGGACCAGGCGGATCCCAAGCATAAGCTCCCGAAGAAGCTCTAACACTGATGAGGAGACTTCAGTTAACATAGATAAATAATGGCAGGCGCGTACAGGCCACGCGAGACACCCAAGAGGATTATATCCACCTGAAGCAGTGAAAGATATTACAGCAAGGCTAAGAATGCTCCTGCTAAACTAAGTGGATCTCATCTGCCTTGAGAGAAGCCTCGATGATTATCCAGGCTGGCCATATCCACCCCAAATTTGTAAGAAACTAAGTCTTCCCTCAATCTCAGAAAGATATTAAGGTGATCACCAAGCTAAGTCAGCTTGTCCGCCTGGACTAACCCGACGCCTTAGGAGCATAGAGTCCAATTATGAGTCTAAGTCCACAAAAGAGACCTCAATAATTGGAACTCCCAATTCAGATAAACTTAATCTTATTAACAAGATAAAGATTCACTTAAGCTAAAACTCTGGTTGATTCACATTATTGAATCAGACCAGGGGACGTTCAAGGAGTATGAAAAAGACCCTTTGGGTCACCATGCAAAGGTACATATTCTGAGATATAAAAAAACCCTCAGCCTCCTCTCTTAAATCCAGTTTAACTTAAGCATTGGAGAGGCTACGCCGATTACACAGCTAGTCCTCCATAGTGATGATTGTTGTTTTGCAGGAACCTTTGGATCACAGCGAAGAGGAGCATTGGAGTCAATTTTAGATAACAAGCTAGCGCGTGGAACCACGTTCCAAGAAAATTTAACACATATTGTAAGAATTTGATAAATTTTATCCAATGATAGGATATTTATGCTTGACTAGTCATATCCAATGATCCATATATACCCTCCGTAATGGTAAATAAAGTAAAGTCCCCAAAACCTGAAAGTGCTTATAATAACTCTGACATGAAGAAATTACAAAGTAATGCTTCTGTTGTTAAATTTCATCATTATGTGTTAGATGTCATAGAATATAACAAAATTTCAGGTTGTGAGAGTGTTCGGGAAATCTGGAAGAAATTGGTAGTCACATATGAAGGGATTAACAAAGTTAAAGAATCGAAGATTAACCAGAACCTGTGCCACTTTGAGTTGTTTGAAATGGAAGAGAATATATCCATTTCCAGTATGAATTCCATATTCTCAAATATCATCAATGAGCTCAAAAGGCTAGGAAAATTGTTCTCAAAAGAAGAACAAGTAAAGAAAATCCTCAAAAGCTCAATAAAGACTGGCAGGCCAAGAAAACAACCATTGAGGAAGTTTAAGATCTCACCACCTACAAGTATGATGAGTTTATTTGATTGCTAATCACTCATAAGATCTCAATGCAAAACTTCCAAAAGGGGGACAAGTCCAAAGATGAAGGTGATAAGTGTATAATTACACATATTATCATGACATTTTAAATCATAAAATGATATGGTTTTGAGTCATTTTATACTTCATATAAAAGATTTCACTGTGGTATGTAGTTGTTTTTTATGCAAATGCAGAAACTAGGTAAATCTTGGGAGTAAAATGATCAAAGATGGAATTCTATGTAAAAAGAGTGAAAAAGGTACAAAAAGATGTGTGGAACACATGGATTTGGCTTAGGATCGAAGCTGTAGAAGATTGGTAAAATTGCAAGAAGAATTTCGAAGAAAAATGTAACTCACGGTCATGACACCCATTGGTGACTTGTTATTCTTCAAAATAAAAAGTTGTCAACCATTAGTCACAATCGCAACATGGAATTTACGATCGCGACTTGTGACGGTTATTTATTATCTCTTTTTAACTACTAACTGCCAGATAACAACGATCAACCGCCATCAATCGCTAACCGAAAAGTCACCTTTTGGAAGTCAACCCATCATGAAAAGGTGCCTTTCCATTATGGGTGAGGATGAATCTTTGCATCCAATCATATTGAAGTGATGCAACCCTTCGCCAAAGGACACGACTCTTCGTTTGGATAAATGCAACCCTTCACACTCTATAAATAGGGTTCAAATCACACCAATTTCATGCATGGTGAATGGAGAGTAGATGGTATTGAATGATAGTACGTGTGTATAGATAGAGAGTGAAAATACCTAGATTTCGCCACATTCAAAGTCTTAGTGCAAAAAATGTATAACTGATTCGATTCGTATTTTGATCACTATATTTCTACACAAATTTGAGCATTTGTTGTATGAGTGTAATTGCAAAGCACTTATCAATAAAAGTTTTCATTCTTCAACATTCTTTTGTTTGATATTCACAAAGAATAGCATCCTAGCAAAGGTTCTGTATGAGTCGAGACCGAATTCAAAGTATACGTAGGAATTGCGGGAATTGACAACTCCCAATAAAAGAGTGGATACGGTTTGATCAACTTTAGCTTTCATTTGCATACCTTACAACTTTACTTTGTTTTCTGCTTATACTTTCTATTTCAAAATTTATGATATGTCTATGTGTCATAATGAGTATTTCGTCTTGCATCACTTATATTAATCAAGTTATATGCTTTCGAGTTAACTTTAAGAGTGATTTCGGGGTTAACAAGATTGTGTATAGTCACTGGATCTGTGATTATAACGTTGTTTAGTGAGCCAACATTTTTGGAATGGTAACTTGCTAAATGTGGCTATATGAGAGTGACCCCTATTAAACATAGTAATATTGTTATCTAGGTTCTTATAAGTGTTATAATTCATTTACCCTATATTTAGAAAAGTCATCTCATGTGTTGCTCTGCGGTGAATTATTGAATATGAGGGCGTCTAGAATTGTATTTATTGAAGTTATTTAGTGTACAAAATATTCTTGATGATTTTGCATGTTTTTCTCTACTAAACTTGTTCTTAGAAAATATCTATATATTTTACATTATCTCTAGTCTATTCATGCATCTGTCTATTCACCAATCTATCAACCAAAGCATCCAAACCCTACAAATTATCTTATTTTGTTAGTTCTCTAACTCTAGTCGGTCTTTAGAACCAAATTTCTTCCCCGTGGGATCGATATATTTTAAAACTACATCGAAATTGTATACTTGCAGTGGTCACCATTTTTCTATTTTGATAAGCAGTATTGACAACACCTGTTCGTATTTTGAACTTTTAACTTATCGGTAGAAAAGTGGGAACAAGGTTTTTGGCTTCATCATCGAATATAAGTCCATCTAAATTAGTATAGTCAAAACCTTGTGATCAAGTTTTTGGCACCGTTCCTAGGGAAGGCAAGTGCGTTCTTAGAGATAAAAAATCTGGAGAATATGTATGGTATATTTTCCTAATATATCTATTTGATTATTTTCTATACTGTATAATTTGTCACTCCTAACTTAGATGTGAAAAAGAATATGAAATAATCATCTTGGAGGTGATACATCATATTATTAAGTCTGAATTATCGATAAATAGAAGAAATTCTTCTATTTTTTCTATTTGTGTTCGCGACCCCCATTCACACTCATGAATCCCTGATTAAAACTCTTTATTTTTAAAATTCTGTAAGTCACGATCACGATAATTTATCACGATCGCAACTTGTGCGATAACTGCAGCAGTTTTGTAGTTATTCGATGTTTATTCCAATAACTTCTATAAAATTGATGTACTTGTGTTAATCAATTACTCACATTTGCAATCTAAATTTTTGCCTTTCCAATCACAAATCTATTCAAGATCTAAAATTGCCTCATTTCTTTCAACCTTTTCTTTCATCTTACAATGGTTTTCGCAAGCAAATCCAATTTAGTTCCGCCAACAAACCTACAAGAGTGGTACGAGGCTTCATTCCCGATCCATTCTCACGAGGAAGGAGATCATTTTTAAGATATCAAGGATGTTGAATATAAGAGTTCCTATGCCATTCATAGGAACAGTTTCATCAGCCTTGGTGTTTATGACAAAGCTATGTATTATCTGAGAATTTTAACTTTATCATTTTACTCAAATATAACTCTGGGTAACAGCGTGAATAACTGCATGGAGATGTTAGTCACATTAGTATGGAAGAACGATAGGAAGAATTACTTAATCTATTATCATTAAGGGAAAGAGTGTAAGTTGACACGGAAGCGCTGGAAAAGTATATGGGATTTCCAAGGGATTGCTATAACCAGATGCTTCCTAGATGGGATCCCTTACCAACATGGAATCTCCTAACTGGCCAAACTGAGTTCAAATGTGAATCTGCCTATAGCCGGTGGATTTGTGACCCTTGTTTGCTCGCATTACACTTTTAACTAAGTGGAGCATTGCTTGGCAAGTTAACTTTCAATCTTGTCATTAATGAAGAATTATTTGTGTTGGAAGCAATTTAGAATGGCACACCGTTGATATTTCGAGGATTATGATAGAGACACTCATGTCTACTACGTAAAATCCTAGAATGATGGATTGCAGGTGTCAAACGATGTCCAATCTGTTGGGCCAGATTGGGAGAATGTCCTATGCCACTAAAGTCTTTTCAAATGAAGACGAAATTCTAGAGTTAACTATGGAAGTTTTCTCCGAGTATGGATTTCTGGTCAGGTGCATTGGGGTTGATAGAATCACCTTTGATTAATCATGGGATGATAGAATAGAAGCTGATAGACAGCGAGAAAGGGAAATCACGAGGGAGGGAGAACAAAGAACAACCAACCTCCGAGGAAGGTTGAATGAACTTATGGAGGTGTAGATCTCGATTCATAGGAAAATCAACGATATTCTTACTCTAATGTTTGATGTCAAGCAAGATCTACGAGAATCTTACTATAAGATTAACCTAATGATAGAATCGCCTCCCTCCAACTAAATATTCATTTTTCATTTAGATTTAGGATTTTGTACAGTTTGTTTTTGTTTTTGTTGTTTCGTTGTTTGTTTATTTTCTTGTTTGTGTAATTGTTTGTTTGTTAAATGTTGCATGTGAAATTAATAAATAATTATTATTTTATATTTAAAATGTTTGTTTTTGTATGTTTTTCTAGGAATAAGTATAAAAATTGAAGAAATAGAGCAATTGAAGTAGGTCAAGACCACGACTGCGAATTGTGCCCGTGACATTGTGCATTAAAACTTTTTGTTTCTGTCATGAAGAAAGTCATGATCGTGATAGGCCTTCGTGATCGCAACATGGGCAGAATATTACCGTTACAGATCTTGATTCAATAAGTGACAGATGGCTGAAACTGCCATTAACGGCTAGTTTGGAGGACAAATGACTATATTGAGTATTTTAGCCAATCAATGACCTATTAGAAATCTGTATAAAGGTCAAGATTGAATCCATAGCCACAACAACCTTCTACAAAGCTTACAAAACTTCTGATTCTCTATTCTTCTACATTCAAAAACCTTTCTTTCAACCTTTACTTCAAAAAAAAAACCAACATGCCTCGTGTTAAGGTGGTAGCAAATAGAAGACAAATCCCTAATTATCAATAAGATTTTGGATGTCCTTTTTCGATTCATACAAGAGAAGAAGGAAAAAGATTCTAAATTCTCAACAAGTTGGAGATCAACGTTATGATATTTCTTGATATGGTTTTCTTGGAGACCTTAGGCCTCCATCAACAAATGGGGATGTATCTTGTTGATCTTGGTTTAAGCACATTTGTGGGAATGAGATTTCCATAAAACTGTGATTAGATTTTAGAATGTCTAGTGATATTTGATTTTGAAGACAAGAAAAAGAGGGTGATTTAATTTCGCAACCAAGTAAAACATTACACCACCATAAGAGAGATGATGGGTACTTGGTTTGGGTTCGAATTGAAAATTCATCTAGCATGAAGGATTCTTTTCAAGAAAATCGAGTTTGGGTAGATTTAACGGGTAAGAGAACCTTCGACCTCAAAAATTCTGCAAATAAACTTATTAAAGATGAGTGTATTCTTCTAGTACACAAATATCTTTCCACTTTGGTATTTTTCAGGTAAAGAATACCAAAGTTCAAAAGAGAGATTTGCTTGTTCTATCTTGTGCATTAAATAAGCAAAAACTGGAGTTCGTAGATATAATTTGGGATATGATGAAGAAAAATTCCACGAGCTTGAGAAATAAGATTGGGGTGGCTGAAATTATCACTATTATCATCTTGGGTACGAGAAACGAACTCCACTTTATCCAACAACAGGATGAGTATTTTCATTATATGGATGGGAATTAATTGAAAAATATTAGAATTCTTCAAGAGAACGATGGTGTATATTCCTTCTACTCCTATTCCAACCGCACCAAGAAGTTAATCTCAACTTGTGAAGATTCTTCCATTGGCTCATCCGATCCAACCGCTAGACATCATCCTGGAAAGGCTCCGATGATTGAATAAGAAGATGAAGAAGAAGAAGAAGATGAAGCTGCGGAAGATTGGAAGGCGAGTATGCAACAAAAATTAGACAATTGCCAAGCGAAACTTGGAGTAATGAAGAAGGACAAGAAGATTCTAAAGAAGAGTAATAAATCGATGCTTTGAAAATTACTATCCTTCTTTAGAAAAAAAAATAGTCAATTTACTCCTAGTCCTCCAGATTCACCTTCTCAATAGACAGGTTTACTCTTTTCTTTTCTTTATTTACTTTTCTTTTTCAAATTTTTAGAGTAGTTGTTTATTTTTAGTTTTTAGATTTTCAAAAGTCTCTCATAATGAGGACATTATGTTCTTTAGTGTGGGGGGGGGGCAATTGTAAAATCCCTAAAATCCAAAAAAAATTAAATAAATTAAAAAATTTGATGAATTTGAAAATTTTTCTTGATTTTGTGCTATTTATACATTATCCATACCTATACTATACTAACATATATTCCAAGGTTATTTTGAATGTTAGGTATTTCAAGTTTAATGTTAGTGCATATTTCGAACAAATTATTTCGAGTATGACCACACGTTGAGAGTGTGGGAGTTTTGGCACAACATTTAGCATTTGGCAAGGATGAGTTGTGAGTAACATTCGAAAGCAACATTCCAAGTAAGTTTCGATATATATTTCAATGCAACATGAATTAGTATACGTTATATAGTTTTAGTTTAATGCTACCGATAAGTTAGTAGTGGAGTAATATCTAGTAGTGTTCTTACTATAAGTTTTTTATGCTATTTTTGAATATGTCCTATAAGTATTGAGTGTGTTTAAAGTGTAAGGAAACTATAGCCATAATACTTTTAAGTGATCAATAAAGGATGAGGGTATTAAGAGAAAAATCAAAAGAAAGAGAGGATAACCAATGAGTTATGCAAAAGGTGAGGAATGGTAAGTAGCAGAAAGTACAACCATTCATTGAGTAAAAAAAGAGAAAAATTAGCTTAGCATGAAAAATAAGTGCAAAGTACAAATCTGTACTTAAAAAACGTATGCTTAAAAGAAAAAAAATGAGAGAAAGTGGTATGGAGCATAAAATGTAACCACTAGAAAAAGGTGAGAGTGATATAGAGCATAAAATGCAACCACTAAGAGTGTTTTAGCATCCAAGGTTACCTAAAAATGCCTTGAAATCAATCTTTCAAAGTGTGCTCCATTTATCCTTTATACTTTATACTATACTTCAGAGAAGGAAATTTTCGAGTAAGCATACAACACTTATATGAAGACTCAATTCGTTTGACCCTCCATTAAGAGCAAAGGTATGCAACTGGACAATATAAATTGCACATTACTAATTTGTGGGAAATTTTAAACTTTTACTTGAACTTTATTCAACGTGGGAATGTGGTACTCACTACAATAGTCTTTCGCCAAATAAGTTATGATCTTGAATTACTATTTTATACACTTCTGTTGTGTTTACCTTGAGGACAAGGCAAAAGTTAAGTGTGGGGGTGTGATAAATGTATAATTACACTTATTATCATGACATTTTCAATCATAAAATGATATGGTTTTGAGTCATTTTATACTTCATATAAAAGATTTCATGTTGTATGTAGTTGTTTTTGATGCAAATGTAGAAACTAGGTAAATCTTGGGAGTAAATTGATCAAAGATGGAATTCTATGTGAAAAGAGTGAAAAAAGTGCAGAAAGATGCGTGGAACACAAGGATTTGGCTTAGGATCGAAGCTGTCAAAGGTCGGTAAAGTTGCAAGAAGAATTTTGAAGAAAACCTCAATTCACGGTCGTGACACCCATTCACGATCGCGACTTGTTATTCTTCAAAATGAATAATTGTTAACCATTAGTCACGATCATGACATGTGATTCGCGGTCGTGACTTGTGATGGTTATTTGTTATCTCTTTTCAACTACCAACCGCTAGATAATAACGATCAACCGCCAACCGAAAAGACACCTTTTGGAAGTCAACCAATCATGAAAAGGTGCCTTTCCATTGTGGATGAGGATGAATCTTTGCATCCAATCATATTGAAGTGATGCAACCCTTTGCCAATGGGCACGACTCTTTGTTTGGATAGACACAACCCTTCACACTCTATAAATAGGATTCAAATTACACCAATTTCGTGCATGGTGAATGGACAGTAGATGGCATTGAATGATATTATGCATGTATAGATAGAGAGTGAAAATATCTAGATTTCACTATGTTCAAAGTCTTAGTACAAAAAATGTATAAGTGATTCGATTCCTATTTCAATCACTATATTTCTACACAAATTTGAGCGTTTGTTATATGAGTGTAATTGCAAAGAACTTATCAATAAAAGTTTTCATTCTTCAACATTCTTTTATTTGATATTCACAAAGAATAGCATCCTAGTGGAGATTCTGTACGAGTCGAGACCTAATTCAAAGTAAAAACAGGAATTGCGGGAATTGAAGACTCCCATTAAAAGAGTGGATACCGTTTGATCAACTTTAGCTTTCACTTGCATACCTTACTACTTTACTTTGTTTTCTACTTATACTTTCTATTTCAAAATTTATGATATGTCTATGTGTCAAAACGAGTATTTCATCTTGTGTCATTTATATTAATCAAGTTATATACTTTCGAGTTAACTTTAAGAGTGATTTCGGGGTTAATAAGATTGTGTATAATCACTGGATCTGTGATTATAACTCTGTTTAGTAAGCCAACATTTTTGGAATGGTAACTTGCTAAATATGGTTATGTCAGAGCAACTAGTACTAAGCATAGTAATATTGTTATCCAGGTTCTTATAAGTTTCATAATTCATTTACCCTAGATTTAGAAAAGTCATCTCATGTGTTGCTTTGCGGTGAATTATAGAATATTAGGGCGTCTAGAACCGTATTTGTTGAAGTTATTTAGTGTACGAAATATTCTTTGGAAAAAAAACTCTATCAGATGTAAACAGACCTTAGAAGTAAAATAATGTTGCAAGAATAAATTATCCTTAAAGGCAACCTCAGAAGAGACCACAATGTTAAAGGCAGGTCTAGAGGCAAAGCCTAAAGCAACCTCAGACCTATGATTATACAAATAAAGCCAGCACTTTCAAAAGAAGAGACAATCCTCCTTGATTTAATCATCTTCAGAGGCGATATCCAACAACAATTCAAAGAAGATAAACACCTCAAACATAAAAGGTCCTAGAGCCATTTGACATATGCTTTCCTCAAGGATAATCAACACAAACCAAGTTTGTCAGTCACTACAACTCTATGGATTGAAAAATCACACAACAGCTATTTGTAGGTAAAGGAATGGATATTATGATGAATATACATTGCTTGATCTAGCTTTTAATGTTCCAGAACCTAAGGGAAACTAGGTTCAAAGATTCTAACCATTTTCTTTTGCAGGTAAGTCGTAGGTTCACAGAAGGTCAAAAACTATGGTATATAAACAATGGATGCTCAAGGTACATGGATAGAAATGGAGAATCATTTCACTTAAATCCAAAAGGTGTGGAAATGTGAGCTTAGGAGACAACAAGAAAGGAAAAATCATAGGAAAAGGAGCTATTAGATTTGAAATCAAGATTGATGAGGTCTCTCTAGTAGATGGACTAAATTTCAATCTTCTGAGTGCAGCTCAACTATGTGATCAGGGAAGAAAAGTCATCTTTGATTCAACAGGCTGATCAATATTGATTGTAAGTCAAATCAAACTATTCTTTATGCATCCATAATAAATAATGTTTATATGATAGATATAAATGATAAAACTAAAAAGGATATATGTCTAGTACGTAAAGAAAAGGAATCCTTGATATGGCGTAGAAGATTGGGACATGGTAACATAAATCTTCTATCTAAACTAGCCAAATAAAAACTTGTTAAGGGTTTTTCAAGCCTAAACTTTGAAAAGGATTACTTATGTAATGCATGTCAATTTTGAAAACAGTCCAAAAAGAGCTTTTAAATCAAAAACTGATTTTTCATCTGAAAGAGTCCTTGAGTTAGTACATGTAGATCTATTTAGGCTTTTTCAACCTGTGAGCATGGGGGGACACAAATATACCATGGTAATAATGGATGATTATTCTATGTATACATGGGTTATCTTGCTTAGTAGAAAGGATGAAGCCTATGAAGGTTTCTAGAAACTGTACAATAGAATTAAGTTGAACAATTTTATTATCAAGAATTAGAAGTGATCATGGCAAAGAATTAAAAAATAAGTTATTTCTTAGATTCTGTGATGCTAGAGGTATGGAGCACAACTTCTATGCTACTCACATTCCTTAAGATAATGGGGTTGTTTAAAGGAAAACAGAACAATAGTTGAGATGGGTAGATCAATGCTAAGTGATAATAATTTCCCAAAATATTTTTGAGCAGAAGTGTAAACAAAACATACTATATCCTAAACATAGTTAACATTAGATCTATATTAGAAAAAACCCCATATAAATTTTGGAAAGGCAGAATACCGAAAATTTGTTATTTCAAAGCCTTTGGTTAAAATGTTTTGTACTAAAGAATAAAAAACAACTTGGTAAATTTGATCTTAAATCTGATGAGGCAATCTTTCTTGGCTACTCAACAACATACCAAAGCTTATAGAGTCTTTGTTAGAAGAACATCATTATTAGAAGAGTTTGTACATATAGAGTTCGATGAAACTAACCATGTAGGCAAGAAAAGTAGCTCATAGGAAGATGGAGAGAACATCTAACAAAAAACCATCATCTGATCAAGAACTAGGTGAATCCTCAACCAAAGAGGAACTAGCTAAGATTAGCTTCTCGAATAACACTCAAGGAAATTCTACAACTCCAACTATAGCTTATCAAGTTCACTTAAACCTCCCAAAATAGACTAGAACTAAGAAGGATCATCCTTAAAGACTTATCCTTTATGCAGCTCAAAATCTAGTGTTGACAAGAGGATAATTTAATAGAATGACAAGTCATTCATCATTTACCTCTATCATAGAGCCAAAGAATTTTAAGATGATGAACATGACGATTGGCACAAAGTGGATTTTCTAAAACAAGCTAGATGAAGCTAGCATTATAGTAAGAAATAAGGCCAGACTAGCTGCCCAAGGATACGATCAACAAGAAGGGAATGATTATGATGAAACCTTTACTCTAGTTACCAAAATTGAAGTAATCAGAATTATATTTCCATTTGCCTCCCACCTAAATTTTAAGTTGTATCAAATGGATGTCAAAAGTGCATTCTTCAATGGGGTTATCTCAGAAGAAGTCTATGAGAAGCAACCACCTAGATTTGAAGACTCCAAATACCCAAATCATTTATTTAAAGTAAATAAGGTATTATATGGCTTAAAGCAAGCTCCTAGAGATTGGCATGAAAGACTAACAAACTTTCTAATCACTAAAGGCTACATCAGTAATAAAACAAATACTACCTAATTCATTAGAGGGAGGAACAAAAACATACTACTGGTGCAAATCTATGTTGATGATATCATCTTTGGAGCCATAGATGATAAGATGTGCAAAGAATGAGTTTCAAAAGTCAATGATTGGTGAACTAACCTTCATTCTTGGATTTCAAATCAAACAAAGCTTAGAAGGTATATTCATAAATCAAGCCAAATATACAAAGGAGATTTTGAAGAAATTTGGAATGGAAGAAAGTAAAGAAATACCAACTCCTATCAACACAACTCTAAGTAAAGACTTAGAAGGTAAACTGGTTGAGCAAAAGATATATAGGGGGATGATTGGTTCTTTGTTATATCTCACAACTAGTAAACCAAACATTAACTATGTTATCTACTACCATGCAAGGCATTAAAAGTGATCCTAGAGAAACTCATCTTGGTGCTGTAAGAGATCAACTTGAAAGAAAAAGTACAACTGGAGGACTTCACTTCTTTGAAGAAAAAATTGTTTGATGGTACATTAAAAAGCAAACCTCATTAGCACTTTCTACTAGAGATGCGCGCAGGTGTGTTGCTCAAGTATTATGGATTAAACAACAACTTGAAATAAAACTAGATGTATTGAAGTAATGTGTGAAAATAGAAGAGAAATTGTTCTACCAAAGAAGTCAGTTCGACATAGAAAAATGAAGCACGCTAACATTAGACATAACTTCATCTGAGATCATGTACTAAAGAAAGATGTCAAATTAGTATATGTATCTACTGATTACCAACGAGCAGAAATATTCACAAAGCCTATGAATAAAGATCAATTTTGCTATCCTAGAAGAGAAATTGGAATGAGTAATCCAATCTAAAATTACTCAAAGGAAGTCAATTTACTTAGAAGAAAATTAAGTTCATCAAAAGAAAGTTATGTTACTTAAAAGAAAGTAAGGTTACTCAAAAGGAAGTCAAGCTACTCAAAAGGAAGTAAAGTTATTTAAAAGGTAGTATCCAATTGGCATCAATAAGCTCCTGCCAAGTCAAAAGGAACCTCAACATATACCACGTAGAAGGGTACAAGGTTCAAATTTTAAAAACCTGAAATATTCTCTAGGTTAATTGTAAAAACCATTCAAATTCTACCATCATATTAAAGTACATGTATTAAATGGTAAATGATAACACTGTTATAAAAATGTCAAATGTTAAGTTACAATTATACCCTTCTTAAGTTACCCCATAAAAGCCTCTTAACTACTCACCTTCAAAATAACTTTACCAAAAACTCTTCAAAATCACCTTTGCAAATTCTTTTCTCTCACAAATTCCTCTTAAAAGATCTAACCCTTGCTAAAAACGTTCAAAAGAATTTTGTTCATGTTCGATATAGATCAAATCCTAGTTCCATCACACCACAAAGATATCATGGTGATGATGTTTTCTTTGTCACCTCTCCCTACAAATAAATAATTGAGAAACATGGACTAATAGCATGGATAAACCTGAAGTAGAAAACCTTTCCCAATTTGGTAATTGAATTCTACAAAAACTGTAGATGAACAAAGCTAGTGAGGAGGAGCTTGTGATGAAAGTGAAAGGGATGGAAATATTAATTGCTCCCATATATCTCACAAAATTGTTGAATTTGAAGGATAGTGCAGTTGCGCTAAGCTGAGGAAGTGAGTACACTATTACCTACAATAAGCTTGCATGCTTAAAAGTTGGTTCAATGAGAAGATTGGCACTCATATGCCTCAAGTATCTAATTATTGGCATTTTCTGATGTCTCATTTGATTTCGCAAAAGCATCATTCCCCAAATGCAATATCCAACTATGAGTATTGTGTGTTATTTTATTTAGTGGAAGGAAAGGTAGTCAATTGACCTTTTGTAATCATGAAACATATTCTCCATCACAAGTTCACATTGAAAGCACTAACTAGTAGGAAATTATCATCCTATAATGTTGACTACTCAAAAGAAGAAGAAGGAAGACTGGGGAGTTAGATTGTTAAAGAGACCTTCAAAAAGAAGGTAAACTACAACATGGAATGGGATAGAGAGGAAGCTATTAGGAAGGACAAGGCAAGGAAAGAAAGGGAGAAGGAGAATAGGCTAGCCAAAAAGGGGAATATCTTTAATCTTAAAGGAAAATTCTCTAAAGAGAAAAAGAGAACTGTCATCAAGGTAGGTTGATATTCCTATAGCGAAGAGGAGTAGAGCAATAAGAAGTTAGTCAACTACAATAGTTGCCACTGAAAAACCCACTTAGAAGAAGGAAGTAACAAAGGAGAAATTGGCCAATATTTTCTCATACACCAAAGCTGATAATGAGTGGAAGTCACCTCCATTGTAAGATTTAAGCTAAAGAAGATAAGGATAAGAAGACCATTAACACTCTTTAAGATAAATAAAAAAGAGAGGCAACTTTAATCCTAACATAAGAATATAGAGTGGTGAAGATCCATAAGACTTAGAGGAATAAAGGAAGAAGTTCCTAAAAAGAAGTTTGTGAGAAAGGGAAGAAAGGAAAAGGAGGAGACTGAAAAATGACTTATGGGGAATCAGTTATTAATGATAATTATCCTAAGAGAGAGGCTATGATTAAGCATTGAATCTAAGTGTGAGCATGGGATTCTGGGTTTCTCTCATGAAGCGATGATGAGAAATATTTTCACTTGTCACTGGTGTTCCAGTGATCTACTTTGAAGTTACAAGACGTTCGGAGGAGATCCTTGAGTCTTTTGGAAGCCAAAATCATGGCAAGATCAACCCAAAAACCATGGAAAATCATAAAACAACAAATCAGTTAAAAAAATAAAATAAATATTTTAAACCTACTCATCCCGGTCCATCTGGCTAGGACCGGTCTAAAATTTTAGACTAGTCTGGTCTTGGCTAATCTTCTTAGGGCCGGTCTTGACCTACTTGGGCAGGCCGAGACCAGCCCAGATTGGCCCCTTTTAGGGACTGGGACGGGCCTACCCAAATGGGCCAGTCCTGGACGGTGGGGACCGGTCTCGACTATTTGGACCATTCCCGACTGACTTGTTGCCCAATTCATAATTTTTTCCCTTTTGCCCTTATTTTATTTTTATTTGTCTCAAAAATACCCTTTCTTCTTCGCTTAATTACATTTTTTACCAATCATTATGAAAGTAAAAAAATTAGATTTTCAAGGAGGGACCTTACCTCTTTGGGAAAAGTTTTCAAAGTGAGAAAATTCTAGGGAGAGATTTAGGGATTTTTCGAGAAAAAGTTAGGAAATTCTCACACTTTCACTTTTCGATGCTTTTTCTCTGAAACTCCCTCCTTCTTTTGGGTTTGAGTTAGAAACAAAAAATCTAACTCTCGGGTTTAATTTTTCCCTTAAAAAACCTACTTTTCTACCTTTTCCAACCAAATCAACTACAAAAAGACTTTGGAATCTCTTTCTTCAGCGTTTCTGACTACAAAATTTGTGAGTTCACATTGGAGAGGTAAGATTATGAGCTTTTAGAGACTCTTTGGCATGATTTTGTGTTTTATTTTCTATCTTTTTTGTATTTTCGGTTTGGTTTATTTATTTTCTTACTCTTTATTACTATTTTAGGCTCCACACGACGGGAAATCCATTATTCCCCGATAATCGACAACATTTATGCTATGATTAAATCTAAACTAACAAAATTTTGTAAATCAAGTCTAAAATCAATTATTTTCTGATAAAAGCGCGCGTAGTACCCGAATTCCCCATTTTTAAATCCATTAGCACGCGATTCACCCTAATCTAAACTATTTGCATGATTAATTGAGTTTTGTTTGGTTAACTAACTATGCCATGATGATGTGATATATCTCATGCTAACCTTTGTGGATGTAGGTAGTTTAGGTTAGATGTATGTTAGGGTTTTATTTTCTTTCGGGCATCGCAATTGTAAATAAAATGTATTTGTAGATCATTTGTATTTAGAACCATTTGTATATAACCCCATGGTTTGTATTATTATTTACCCTATCCCCTTTAAATTAGAAGCCTCATATTTTCTTTATTTATCGCTTTCTTTTATTTTGTTTACCGCTTTATTTATCGCTTTTCGCATGTATATGTTTAACTCCAATATAAACCGAAAATGACTAGAAATAAATTGAAATGTCTTAAAGGTGGTTGTTTACTTGTAATTAAAACTTAAATAACAACAAAGTAGGTAACTCATCCGGACCCAAATCTCTTTACTACAGTGCGGTTTAGGCTTAACGAATCTAGGTTATACCGAATTTCCAGGAAGAGCTATTCTGGGGTGGTGACTCTGTAACAACGTACACAAGAGGTTTAGGCCTATAGTCTTTCAAAACTTTTCTTTTCTTATTTCATTTACATAAAACCCCCCACACCCTATCTCATAGGCTGTCACCTCGTGGTGACCGCACGGGTCTTAAAAACGTCATTTGCTCAAAGTGGCGACTCCGTTGGGGATTGTTTTCTTCTTTTTAAACTTAAAAGTTTAAAAGACTTTGATGAGTATTG
This sequence comes from Euphorbia schlechtendalii, assembly GCA_949673415.1. NCBI lineage: Eukaryota > Viridiplantae > Streptophyta > Magnoliopsida > Malpighiales > Euphorbiaceae > Euphorbia > Euphorbia schlechtendalii. The sequence continues at coordinate 26,798 of CATIWQ010133120.1, read as the reverse complement.
AAAAGTCATTAAATGAGTTTTTCCCACCTTTAAAATATTTTAAAAAAAGCATATGCTTTAGAAAGATTGGCCTTAAGGTCAGGGAGCCCTATTTTCATCATGAAGCCATGAAAGTATAACTTTTGACCTCCTGGGGATCGAGGATACACTAGTGTGTGGATCACTTGTTACCATATTGTATGTACCTCGTTTGTTCTCACCTATTTAGAAGAGGCTTAGAGTGTTTCATAGTCCAACAAGAACCTATTAAATTAACAACCCTTATGATTGAACTCATATAACATAGCTGTAGTAACTTCCCCTAGGTATACCAAAACATGTCTATGTGCATCGTGCAAGTTCGCTCCTTGATAACCTCGTGGTGTTAAGATGACCCAAGCTTCAGAAGCCGAAACCTTTATTCCACGTTGGAAGAATTGTATATTGTGTGGATGCTACATACTATGTGTTTAATTGCTTTTCCATCCGCTACATATGCAAATAAATCATCATCTCACACCATGTGTATCATACTAACCATATTTTTTTATGTAGACACTAATTTATGCACACACTCATTATTTTATTAGTTTAAGGTTTTTGAGCACTCATGAAGCAACATGACATCATGATCAAACTCAAAAACATTATGATATAGCTCAATAGTATTCACTAGTCATGAAGATGCTAAAGGTCGCGTCGCCTTAGGGAACGTATCAAATGTCATATCCCAACATTTACAATTCATTTCACCACATTGGCGATATCAAATAAACATTAAAATCAACATCAATTCATTCATTCATTTGTTCATTAATCATAAGGGTATAACACATTGTCTTACCCGAAAATAAAGTTCTCATTTAGTCATGACATAAGGATGTCACCGTGTTAAGGCTTACCACCCTTTACTCTCTTATATCAAATGAAATAAGATCATTCCAATTATTCAATTCAAGCTCATCCTTGGAGAGATCACATTGATCTTTCTCGACCTCCATACCCAAAGGTTGGGATATCATTTCATCGCTTCACAAGGTTAAAAAACCATTAGGAATCATAAAATCATTTTGTTTTGTCATTCTTTTATCAGTGTAGGGTTTTAGACCACTCATAAAGTATCATAATATCACGAATGAACCTAAAGCATCATGAAAGTCCTCTTCGGTATTCATTAACCTTAAAGATGCTCGAGGTTACGTCACCTTAGGGAATGCGCCAACATGACATATTCACTCATTTGCAATGCCTAATCAGCACTCGAACCTCTTCCCAATTGAGTCCAATACTCAATTCATTCATTTTCACCACATAGGTGGTTCCAAATACACATGAACATTAATTCTTTCATCAATTTACAAAACATAAGGGTAGAACACATTGTTTTACCCGAAAATAACAATCCACACACCTAAGTTATCATAACATGGGATTGTTACCATGGTAAGGCATTACCATCATTTCATCACCCACACTAAAAACCCTAACATTCTACTATGCTTCACCGCATTCTAGCTCATCCCTTGAGAGATCACACTGATCTCTCTCCACTTACTCACCCAAAGGTTGGGATATCATTCCATTGCTTCATGAGCATTAGACAAACCTTTATGAATCATAAAATCATAAAACATAAAAAATGCATGACCTAACCCAATCTTGTCATGCATCCAGTGTGGGTTCTTTCAAAGGAGCATCCTGTTCGACTCTCACCAAGAGTCATTCAATAGAGTAGTCCATTCTTTGCTGTGAGTGAGGCATCCATTGCAAGCATCTATTAGCCCATTCAGAATTTTCTTTTCAGGGATGGTAAATCCATTGGGAGAGGATATGAGCCATCATGGCGAGCATCAGCAGCTAACTGACTTCCATCCAGGGGGAGGTCCTCAATCCACTAATGGGTCAGATCCAAAGGTAGTGATGAAAAAATGCTTATTAATTCGTAGTTCTAAGAAGCTCTTCAAGCTTCTATGAGGGCTCTTCTTTTAGTGGAGAGGGGTTTTGATTACAGTTTTGAATCAAAACTTCCTCCTGCTAATGTTCAGTCTACCTGTGGGGATCTTCAATTGGGTTCTTCTTGGCTTTGCTTGTTTTTCAGTTAAGGGCATCCATTTACTCTTCAGTTTAATCAAAATTCTTTTCAGAATCAGGCTTAGTATTAGTTAGTGGGCGGCTCGGGCCACTTTTCACATCTTCAGCATGGTTAGGAGTTAGGCTACCGGAGCCGCCCTAGCTCTCAAAAGGTCTTTTAGTTCAGAGTGTCTAGGAAAGCCATGCTTAACTTTTCTTTCCAAGGTCCTTTTGGAACAGATTTTTTACCATAATTTGTGAGTCATTTTGATAATGCCTCTGTTAACTTTTTGAATGCAGGATCTCAGGTGCAGTTCTCTACTCCTTCCATGCCATCTATATCAGAATCCAACTCTCAGCCCTTAGTTGTGCCCATTCTGGGGGCACCTCAATTTCAGAAGTCCTACATTGAACTAACTATCTTTGGAAATCAAATCTAGGGTTTCCAACAATCACAGAATCAACCATAGCTCTTTGTGTCACCGAGGTATCTAACTCAAGTCCAGCCTCCTCTTTTTCACCTGATAGCTATCGAAACTCAAAACCATGAGCTCTTCGCCCAAGGGGTACAAGGACCTACTCCACATGGACTTTCTCCCAAGTTGGCTAATTTATGGTAGAATATCTTGGCCTCACAAGCCAATCCTCTTCCTACTCATTCTTAACCAACCAGCACTGTAAGAGACAAAGATTAGGTCTTAGAGGATTTTGTCATGCCTGAGCCAGTGTGCTACAAAGGAGTGGGTGATCCACACTACCACATCAATAATCATCAAACATCGATCCAAAATCTAGAAAGGATTAAACAAAGGCAAGGAGAGCTTTTCGATTCCTACTATAAAATATGGATGGCTGTGTAAGCTCCCCTAAAGGATAAACTTGATCTCTCAAAGGTAATTGTGAAGCTCCTTGATGGAGTACTTCTATTCCATTAAGTATGCTTAGCTATTAATGAGTATTCCAGTTAGAATGATGTGCTTATCAAATCTGAGAAGTTGGAAAAAGCTCTCAAGGTTGAGCAAACCTCTAACCCGAACCTTGGAGGGAAAGGGTACTAGAGGACCACTAAAGGGGAAAAATCTACTTCTTTTCCAAAAAGAAAACAAGCTACAACCCAAGTCATGCAGCCCGTTGAAGTCTCTATGGCCCGACCTACTGTGGACTACCACCATGGAATTTCTCCCCATGTCTTTAATTTGATGTAGTTGTTTGCCAAGCTATGGGAGCTTAAACTTCTAGATAATCTTAAACCCTTTTCAGCTCCAAAGGTGAACGAATGAAATTCATTCTGTTCGTATCACGTGCCCTAAAGATGCCATATAAACAATTGTGAAACCCTACTTAGGGATATTTAGTAGTTGATCAAGGAAGAGAAGCTTCATGTCCACACTTTGAAGCAAAACACTATCGATAATCCACCTCCTCGAAGTCATGAAGAAGGTATTAGCTAAGTATGATCAATCCCTAAAGCATATGAGCAAAATTATGAAGCACCATAACCATGCCCTTGAGAAATACTTAGGAAAACATCACCAGGGTATCTTGAGAGCTAAAGAGCTTGAGTTCTTCATACCCCTAGTAGGAATATATTTGGCTCCTCGTAAAAAATGCAATGAGCACAAGGTATCTACTTTTGATGACATAAATAATGTGCATAACTAAAACCAAGAGCTACAAAAGGGGAAAACTAAATTCGTATATCGCAAGGGCCAGTTCTGGGAAGTGTCTAAAGGTCTACCTCAAACAATATGGATGCGACCTCTTTCTTTGATGCTGCTTCAGTCATCCGCACATCTACTACCATAGTTACCGCTCCTGCAGCTATCACCCTCACTACCCCTATGGATGGCATCTTGATAGCCACTACTCCTATCATTATTCCTCATCATATTGATCCCTCAAGAATACTCCGGTCATCAATTCGTCTATAGCTCCTTTTGCTCCCACTACAGCCATCACCAAGGAAGACCTTCCACTTGTGGAGGAAGAAGAAATTATTCTAATGTAATTTTCATTTTGATAAACTTTATATGTAAGATATTTAATTTTTATGAAATATCCAGACTTTTCTCACTTGTTTAATGTTTCGCCTAACAGTGCCATGCATTCATATGAGTCTACACATAAAATTTTTTTAGCATACGTGATGTGTCTTTGCATGAAATTAACTTGGGCACAAATGAATCATCTATATCCAATGATTTAAACTCTAGTGAAAATAGAGAGATTAAAAATGTGCTTAGACATCATGTGAGAGCTTTTTCCTAGTCCTATGAAGACATGTCGGGCATTGCCAGAGCTATTACAAAACATCAAATTCTGATTGATCCGATGTTTAGACCACTAAAGTAAAAATTGCATTTGACTACATCTAAAACGGATATAAGTAACTAAGTAGCTCGAAGCTAAAGTCCCTCAAGGTTTTGACAGCTTTGCTCCATCTACGAGCCCATTATTAGAGTTGTTGAAGAAATAATAGCTAATCATCTAAACTGAATAGTGTTAGTTGGCCTTCAACAAAATCAAGACTTATTTAATCAATCCACCAAATCTAAAACTGCTAACTCTTAGCAAGCCTCTCATTCTATATTTGGTTATCGAAGAATGCTCAATAGGGGCAATGCTTATCCAAGAGCAAGACAATAAGCACGAGGATGCAATGAACTATCTTAGAAAGAAGCTTCTTGAGTATGAAAGCTGATAAACGGTGGTTGAGAAGACTTGTGCAACAATGGTCTTTCTCACTAAGAAGCTCAGGAATTACTTCCAAACTTACGAAATTCAAGAGGTGTCTAAAATTGATTTGATAAAGTATTTATGCCAATCTCTGAATCTAGCCGGCAAGCTATCTCACTAGATACTTACCCTCTCTAAATTCGATATTGAATATGTCACAGAGAAGGTGATTAAAGGCTGAGAAGTCATCGAATTCCTTGCCAATCAAGCCCTTGACTCTAACTATATAGAGAACTTGGATTTTATCGATAAGCAGCTAGTGGCCTTAGAGCCAGTGAATGAAGAGTGAAAAGTGTTCTTTGATGGGGATATGAATCATTTGGGGCAGGTCTCAGGGCTATCAAGATAATGCTAAAGAATGAAGTCATCTCGTCTCTAAGCGCCTTAAATTTTCGATCACCAACAATGGGCAGAATATGAGGCGTGCTTCTTCGGTAAGTAAGCTTTGACAAATGCCGGGGCCACAGAATTTATTATCACTAGTGATTTGTCCCTAGTCACATGGAAAGTGATAAGAGATTGGGGAAGCAAGGAAGAATCCTTTGACCTTATCTTGATGTAGTTTAGGAATTGATCGCAAAATTCAAGAAGTGTCTATTCCGACATGTCCCCTAGGTTGAGAACCAAATGGCAGATTCCTTAGCTACTCTAGCCTTTATGAGGGAAGGTCCTCAAACCCAACCCATCAAACCCTTGGTCTTTCAATCATCCAAGGAGTCATTCTATTATCGCGTCATCTTGACCGCTGTCGATACAGATGAGAATTGTTGGTATCGGGACATAGTTCTTTGATCTAAGATGGAGAATTCCCACTAGAGGTAACAAACTCAGAATGGTTATCTCTGCATCGTCTGGCTTCTTAGTTCAAAATTATGAGGATGATCTCTTTAAGCACACTAGTGATGGCTCACTTTCGGAAAAGGAATCTTCTCTGTTAATGAATCGTATCCATCGAGGAGATTGAGATCCTCACATGAATGGTTTAGCCTTAGCGAAGAGGATTCTACGACAGGAATATTTTTTGATTACCATGGTAGCCAATTGTATCTGCGAGGTGAAGAAAGTGCCATGAATGCCAATTATATGGAGACATTAGTTATTTGCCTCCATCTGATCTCCACAATCTTTCAACTTCTTGGCCATTCTCAGTGTGGGGGATTGAAATTATTGGTGAGATTCAACCTTCTCTGACTAATGGGCATCGATACATTATTGTGGTGTTTGAGTACTTCTCCAAGTGGGTAGAGGCCAAATCTTTTACCAACATAACCACCAAGAAGATGGCCAGTTCATCGAAAAGCATATCTTTGTGCACTATGAGATGCCTCACCACATTATCTTCTATAATGGGGTTCTATTACAAGGGGCAATGACCGATTTGATTGAAATATATGGCATCAAGCATCATCGCTCTCCTCCCTATAGACCTCAAGCCAAAGGGGCAGCGAAAGTAGCAAACAAGTATATCAAGAAGATCTTATCCAAAATGGTGACTACCTATTGTGATTGGGAAGAAAAGCTTCTATTTGTGCTTTGGGGGTATAGAAATAGCTTGGCTAGATTTGAGCAGTTGAATATGATTGATGAGCACCAGTCAAAGGCCCTTGACCATCTTCAAAGTATCAGCAACGCATGGTGAGATCTTACAACAACAAAGTTAAGCATCATAGGTAGCCCTTGAAAGTAGGGGACTTTGTCTTAAAGTAGTTGAAGCCTTCCAACGTCAATGTTAGGGGGAAGTTTAGGCCCAACTAGGAAGGCCCATTAATTGTCAAGAAGGTCCTTAGCAAATGAGTGATCAATGCAATGGATATGGATAACAATGATTTCGCGAATTCGAATAACCAAGACTGGCTGAAGCGCTATCACATTTAGGTTAAAGAATTAAATTTTTAAAAGCATTACGATAAAAAAAGATATTATACAGCAAACCTGTCAACTGTCCTTCTTCATAAGCAAAAACTAGAACAATGAGAGAAAATAGTCAGCTGCCAACTTGTAAAATAGAGATAATGATGAATGAGAAAAATGCTATAAAGCTAAGCGATAAAGGATAGAACTTCAAAACTTGAGATTTTATCTTGGTTTAGTCCCAAGCCTACCTTTAGTCCCTAGATTCCTTTCCTAGCTTCAATCCACTAGTGTTTTCCTTCCTTCCTTAGGCGGAGTAGCCTTTATAGTGGGTAGACTCTATTACATAAAGTACATTTCTTTCTTACTACCACTCAAACACAATTTAGGTACCCTTCCTAAACTGTCACTCAAATTTTTGAATAGAAATAGAGAACAAAGGATTCAACTTATAAAATATGTTGAATCCTTTAAAATGTTAAATCTAAAGTGTGATTATCTCTATTACTAACTTATTGGAAGATTTGTGTTTGCTTGATTGCTTGATATGGAATTTCTAAATGCCAGGAATATTTGGATAGTATTTCAGCTGTTAAGAAATTTGAGGTGATTTACCAAGTTTAAACGTCTCCTTCAGTCTTCTATTTATACTTGAAGTTCTTGGAAGTAGCTGTTGCAAACTTCTAGTCTTGACTTATATTTAAATTCTCTTCTCTTCACAACTTTCGAATTTGTTTGTTTAAAAAAAATTCTAGGTAGTTTAGAGATAGAGATTTTGAACTTTGAAGTGTGAGATTAAGCCATTAATCTGAATGCGTCAAAAACTTATTTCTTTCAAGCAATTCTTATTCTGATAGAAAGGCACACTAGATGCTACATGGAAGCTTGTAATTTGTTACTTTGTTAACGTTGCAGAGTTGCGCGAGACATTGACTAACAACGCATGTTAGAGGATTCCTTTTATCTTGGAATTTAGTGAGGATTCTCCAATATTTTGTACATACACCTTTTTATTGTCAAGACCACTTGAATATCGTCTTTAATTTCAGTGCCTTTTCTCCTAAAAAGCATCAAAGGAATATTCCATCTCTCACAAACAGCATTAAAAGCATTGGTGTCATATATTTCTCTAAGTGTCAATTAACTTAGCTTTTATAATTAAAAGCTTACTCAACTTAGCTGAGTCTATATCTTGTAAACTATTTAGTACTAGGCTGAAGTAAGCTTTTCTTACTCTAAGTTGTAACTTAATTAAACACTCAGTAAATTGAGTTATTTTCCCTTAAACAAAATCAAGTAAACTTGATTAAATAAGAGTCTACTTAGTACTCAATTAATTTCACTATCCTACATAATTTATTTTGTCCAAAACGTTTAAGTACTGTAAAGTACTATTAACTTGGGTTCAACACAATTTTATCCCCACTTTCTCTACCAATCACCGCATATCCCTTCATTCACTCAATATTACTTCATAAATCTTTTATCGCAGGAAATTGCAACTACAAAGGAGCCATATCTCCCCAGCAATCAAAGCTAGATCCTCACCAGGGGAAAATTCAAAATTTTCAAAAGGGTCTTCGTAGTATTTTTGGGATAGGCTAAATTTCTTCAATTCAATTCATTTTCTCTTACATTTAACTCTTGATTGAAGGGGTAAAATATTTTGTTTCCAAAATATCAATCAAGGAGTTAAAATGTGCTTTGTGGCACTACTAACTCTAAAAACAACTCTCGCATTTTCAGGTTTTCAAACCAAACCAGTCCATTTACCGGAGGGCTCGAAAATCAGGAAAGATCTATGTTGGTGTTCCAAAGAGCGTAGGAAAATTCCATATTCTGAGGTCAACTTCAGCACTCATCATTTCCAGGTGAATTTTGTAAGATTGGATGTCGGAGATTTCCAAAGAGCATGATGGTCTTCCATGTTCTTAGAATAACTTCGATACTTAATGTCAAAGTCACTCAAAACAACCTTAAGAAGGTAACTGGGTACATTAATTCGGGAAGTTAACCTCATCAGCTACGATTAATCCTAGAAAGTAACTCAAACAACCTCATGAAGGCAATTGGGTACATAAATCCTAAAATTCAACCTCGTCATCTAGGTACAAAATCTTGGAAAAAATCAATCATCACCTTGGGAAGACAACTAGGTACAAAATCCTGGAAGTTAACCTCATCCTCTAGGTACAAAATCCTAGAAACAATCAATCATCACCTTGGGAAGACAACTAGGTACAAATTCCTAGAAGTTAACATAATCATCTGGGTATAAAATCCTAGAATTCAATACGTATCACCTTAGGAAGACAACCAGGTACAAAATCCTTGAAGTCAGCCTTGTCATCTGGGTATAAAATCCTGGAAACCAACAAGCAACACCTCGAGAAGACAACTAGGTATAAAATCCTTGAAGTCAACCTCGTCAACCGGGTGTAAGATCCTGAAAAACAACAATCATCACCTTAAGAAGACAGCTGGGTGCAAAATCCTAAAAGAAAACCTCATCATCTAGGTACAAAATCCTATAAACCAACGAGCATCACCTTGGGGAAGATAACTAGGTACAAAATCCTGGAAGTTGACCCTGTCACCTGGGTACAAAATCCTGGAAACCACTAGCATCACATCGGAAAGACAACTAAGTACAAAATCTTAAAAGCCAACCTCATTAAGGATCTTAGGAGCGCGACAACCTTCCTGTTCCGAGGTTAAGTTTGACAAGTCATGCCGGCCCTGGTATGATTTCTATCCCTTTCTCATTTCATGTAACCATTCTAACTTATGTTAGTAGTGACCACATGAGGGGAAGCCTATGAGCACGGGATTCTTGGTCCCTCTTACGAAGCAATGAAGAGAAATATTTTCACTTGCCTCTATTGACCTAGTGATCTACTTTGAAGTTACAATACGTTTAGAGGAGATCCTTGAATCTTTTGGAAGCCAAAAATGTGCTAGAATCAACCCAAAAACCATGGAAAACCATAAATAAAACCTGAAAAATCAGTTAAAAAATTAAAAGATATTAAAAATAAAAATAAATATTTTAATCCCCTGCGTCCCAGTCGAAGCGACCCAGACCGATCTGAAATTTCTAACCGGTTCGATTTTGGCAGGTACTGGTCCTCTTAGAGCCAGTACTATTACCGGGACTAGTCTACTTGAGTAGGCTAGTCTCGGCCTTGGCCAGGCAGGTATCGACCTTCCTAGGTAGGTCAGTACTAGCCTGCTAGGCAGGCAGAGACTAGCCAAAACCGGCTTACCCAAATGGGCCGATCCTGGAAGATCAAGACCATTCTCGACTATTTGGATAGGTTTCTACTGATTTGTTACCCAATTCATAATTTTTTTTTCCCTTTTGCCCTTAGCTTATTTTTATTTATCTCAAAAATACCCTTCCTTCTTCATTAAATTAAATTTTTTTACCAACCATTATAAAAGCCAAAAAATATATTTTTTCAAGGAGGGACCTTACATCTTTGGGAAAAGTTTTTAGAGTGAGAAAATTCTAGCGAGAGATTCAGGAATTTTTTAGAAAAAGTTAAAAAATTCTCACACTTTCATTTTCCGACAGTTTTTCTTTGAAACTCCCTCCTCCTTTCGAGTTTGAGTTAGAAACAAAAAATCTAACTCTCCTATTTCTTTATTCCCTTCACAAAAACCTACTTTTCTACCTTTTTCAAACAAATCAACTATAAAAATACTTCAGGTTTTCTTTCTTCAGCGTTTTTAACTACAAAATTTGTAGATTCATGTTAGAGAGGTAGGATTCTGAGCTTTTATGGACTCTTTGGCGTGATTTTGTGTTTTATTTTCTATAGTTTTTGTATTTTCGGCCTAATTTAGATATTTTTCTACTCTTTATTACTAATTTAGGCCCCACACATTGGGCAATGCATTTTTCCTTTATAACTTACCACATTTATGCCATGTTTAAATCTAAAATAATAAAATTTGGTAAATCGAATCTAAGATCAATTATTTTCCGATAAAAGTAAGCAGGGAAGCTGAATTTCCCATTTTTAAATCCATTAGCATGCAATTCACCCTAATTTAACCTATATGCATGATTAATCAAATCTTGTTCGGTTAACTAACTATACCATGATGATGTGATATATCTCGTGCTAACCTTTGTGGATGTAGGTAGTTTAGGTTAGATGTATGTTAGGGTTTTATTTTCCTTTGGACATCGCAATTGTAAATAAAATATACTTGTTGATCATTTGTATATAGGTACATTTGTAGCGCTTGCACAAGCCTGCAACCTACAAGTTGGGCTTTTGGGATAGCCCACAAGCCCAACCCGTAAGGGCTTGCCTTGTGCAGTTGTAACACAGCCTGCGTAAGCGGGCTGTGTGTGGGTTAACCCATGGAGTCTACGGCTCCATGCGGATGACTTGCTTGTGGGATATCTACCGAGTTGCTATAAGGGAATGTCGCACTAAAGGAAGGCACATATCAACTAGTAATGTACTTTACTTAGATTTTCTAGGTTTCTTTTTAATAAGTTTTATAAACCTATATACATCTGTGGAATGTTTCAACTTAGATTATATCAATCATGGCCGTTAGGGTTAATTTTAAATTTTGAAATTCCACCTTGCAAGTTTGCATTTTCAATTACTGTCTTAATTAACCAGTAACAGACCTATGGCAACAAAGCCAAAATCAGAATAATTTGTCTGAAATGTTTATGTATTTGGCTAAGTTTAAGGTGGAAATGATAAATGTTGTGGAAGACTCCAAGAAAGAGATAAAAGCATAATTGATAAAAGCCATTGATACCACTAATAAAGGAGTAAACGAGGATGCCTTTTCCTCTAAGAATGAAATATATGATCTCTCAGATGAGATAGAGGAAAGATTAGATAGTATCATAAAGACTATTGAAGAGGCAATAGACAGTGTCATAGCTCACCGCACAGATCAAACCAAGAATGTTCAAAATGATGTCAACTCATTAGAGGATAATATAGGAAAGCTTTCTCCTCATTACTTTTGCACTCATGATAATGAAATGGTACCTTACCATCAGCATCTCTCAAATGAAATCAACTTCTAGTGGATATGAAATCATAAGGTGCTTGCTCTTATTCTTGAAAATCTCATTCCTGTAGTGTCAAATAAGATTGCTAAGCTCATCCAACATATCTTATCTCCATTAATAGAAAGTTTTATTGTAGTTTAACAAAGCATTGAGCGTTTTGCTTTGTCAGAGGATGCTATTATTGCTCAGCTTGTTAGCACTGAGTGGAGGGAGAAAGATAAGCACATATTCAAATCTATCTGGGAAAGCAGAATTAGATTAACAATAGCTATTGAAAAAGCAACTGCAATGGACATTAGTAGGCGAATTGATGTAGGTATGAAGAATCTAAAAGATTATAATTTTGTAAAAATTAAGTAGTCATTTTTATTTGCTTATGTAACTCTTTATAATCCAAGGTTATTGTTTTAAAATTGTTAAAAAACTAAATTCATATAAATGAAAGTATTATTAAAAAATGTTTTGAGTACAACATTGCATTGTGCTATCTATTCTTGATTCAAAAACAAATTACAAGAAAATTAAGAAGAAATTAATCCTCTCATAATGGCTAATGACTATGAGGGAGCCAATTATGCCAAGTGGATAAAAGCTCATTATTGAAGAACATATGCTTATGATGCACTCAAAACCAACAAAATGAGGGAGATTGTTGGATACTAATCCTGAGTAAATTTTGTTATTTATAAGTCAAATAAGTCTCACTTATCACAATATTACTCAAAAGAATGAAATGTTCAAAAGTAAAGCAATCTAGAGGCAACATACAAGTTAGAAAATGTGAGAAAAGAGAATGCCACTTAGATACATCGATTTCTTCAAATGATCCTCCACTTTGAAAAAATTTGTTGGAGAATGTTTCATCTATTTGTGAAAAATTTAGAGGAACCATGAAGACAAAGTGGTAAAATCAACTAATCATGGGAGTCAATTCTTCTAAATGTTGTAATTAATTTGCTATGCCAAAAAGCCTTTACACCTAAGAAAAGAAAGCAATGATGTATAAACCTAGAGAACAAAAACATTTGTTATCCCTTATAACAAACAATCGTACTATGTGGTAACCAGTTATCTGTTATTCGATTTCTCAACAAAATATCCCTTATCATCAAATTAGGTCACTAAGTCTAAATGGATAAATCAATAGATAGAAATCTAATTGATCCTTGGTGATAACGGCTTGAATCTGTGAGTTAATGGTTTTGCTCTCTATTATAGTCCAAGCACAATGGGAAGACCTTCAAGCCTATAAATATAAGATAAGTTTAAGTAGAAGAACTTGGTGAAGTTTAATTTAATCTCATGAGTAATTATGCTATCATGAAATACTCTCAAACTTCACATATAATCCATAATAAGCACACATTCAAAACCTATTTGTAGTTGAGTCTTACAGAAAAAAACATTCAGAAGCTCAAAACTTTCATTTAAAACTTATATTCACTAGCTTAGTTGCTAAACTAGTCTGAGGGAGCTTAAATACTAGAAGAGGACAATAGTCTTTGTATTGGTATAGCTTAGAGCCTAGATACAACAAGAAGGGTACTTCTGTATTGGTAAAGCTTAGAAGTTGAGATTGTTGGATTGTACTTTAAACAAGTAATCAATATTGTAGTTGTTTATTTCTTCACCCAACAAGAGTCAACAGTAGATTAAAGCTTAGATAAAGATTTCATGGACTAGATTAGGGAAAGGCTAAACTAAGATAAAAAAATTGCATTTGCAGATTTCTAACACTTTACTTACTTGTCATTGCATATAAAATTTAAACATTCATCAACACTTAAAGTAAAGAGATTGCATCGGTGGGGAGTAACTCAAGGCGAATCATTCACCCCCTCTGACTTGTTTTTCACCCCTACTAGGTCCAACATAAATAAATAATTAAACTGAGCTAAGTCTCAGTTTGATAGACTATATTGAGTAAGAGTACTCAGCAAAGCTGAATGATTAAACATTATGGAGAAAAACACAAGTAAGAAAATAACTGTACTGAGTGAAAATACTTGATAAGTAAAGTAATAGATAGAGTTAGAGAGATAATGAATTTTATCCTAGTTCATCATCTAGCTTATTTCCAGTTCCCGGATGCTTTCTGCAAACTTTAGTCCTCTATCTTTACTACTTTAACTAGCTAGAGAAGCCTTCAGAGTGGGTATTATAATAAGTACCTTTCAAATTGCAATACTCCAGCTGGATTGTGTACCCTCCACAATCTTACTATCACTTAGAGGTTTTCTAGAAATGATTAGAGAAGCTCAACTTATAATTGCGGTGTCTTTTCTTATAAAACTAATCTAATATAATCTTTTAATATGATCTTTTGAGTAAGCTAAGCTTGGAATAGAGAAACTGAGTTGTTTTGTTTTTGCTTTCCTTTAGAGGAATGTCTAATTACTTGAAAGAGAATTATCACTTAGGAAAACCTATTTGCATGCACCAAGTTTGAACTCCCGCCTTCACTCCTCTTGGCCCAAAATGGCTTAATATAAATAGTAGAGGGGGTCAATGCGTTTCTTGGTTTTTTTAAGGTTTATAAAAAATTGTTACCAAGTTCAATTTTTAGATGTGAGCTAAGTGAAACTAGTTGAGCTGGGTCTAAAAACTATAAACGGCTCAGCTTCGCTAGCATGGTTTATCTTCAATCGCTGCTAAGTATTTTACTCAGTTCGGATTGGTTTTTCAAGCAACTCTTGTAAAATAGAGAGGATGATGGATGAGATATGCGCAACAAAAGACAAGCGAATAAGGATAGAATGTTAACACCTATGATTTATCTTGATTTAGCCTCGAAATTACCTCTAGTCTCTGGATTCCTTTCCAATCTTTAATCCACTAGTGTTTCCTTCCTTGCTTATGCGAAGAAGCCTTTACAACGGGTAGACAAGATTACAAAAAGTGCATTTCTTTCTAACTACCTCTCAAACATAGTTTAGGTACCCTTCCTAAACCATCACTCAGATTTCTTAAGGGAAAATACAAACATAGGATTTTAACTTATAAGATTTGTTTAATCCTTTAAAATGTTAAATCTCAAGTGCTATCTCTCTATTACAAATAGATTGAACACTTTGCATATGCTTAATTTCTTGATTTGGAATTTCTGAAAGCTGGGATTGGTTAAACAAGGTTTCAGCTCTTGAAGAATTTTTAGGTGATTCACTAAGTTTGAACGTCTTCTCCGGTCATCTATTTATAGTTGAAGGTCTTAGAAGTAGTCGTTGCAAACTTCTCATACTGATAGTTCTTCAATATCTCTTCTCTTCAAATCTTTCAAATTTTCCCATTTGAAACAAATTCTAGGACATTTTGAGGCAAAGATTTCGAAAGTTGAAGCGTGAGAATAATCCGTTACTATTGATGCATCAAAAACTTGTTTTCTTCAAGTAATCCGGTCTCATAGAGAGGTGTGCGAGATGCAACGTGGAATTTTGCAATTCGTTGACTTTCTAACGTTGCAAAGGTGCACGGGGACACTAAGAAATGACACATGTCAGAGGATTTCTTTTATCTTGGATTATAGTGATGATTATCCAACATCCTATACTAATACCTTTTGTTTGTGAGGACCACTTATATATCTTCTTTAATTTCAGCACTTTTTCTTTTGAAAAGCATTAAAAGAATATTCTATTCCTCATAGAAACTATTAAACGCATATGTGTTAAAATATCTCTCTAAGTGTCAAAGA
The DNA here is from genome assembly GCA_949673415.1 of Euphorbia schlechtendalii. Taxonomy (NCBI): domain Eukaryota; kingdom Viridiplantae; phylum Streptophyta; class Magnoliopsida; order Malpighiales; family Euphorbiaceae; genus Euphorbia; species Euphorbia schlechtendalii. The sequence goes on along the minus strand of CATIWQ010133120.1, from coordinate 11,418 downwards.
AACTCAACTTTTATAAATAAAAGCTAACTCAACTTAGCTGAGTCTATATCTTGTAAACTATGTAATACTAAGCTTGACTCAACTTTTCTCACTCTAAGACATAACTTAATTAATATCTGAGTAAACTGAGTTGTTTTCCCTTAAACATCCTTAAGTAAACTTTATTAATTAAGCGTCTACTTAGTACTCAATTAATTTCACTATCCTAGTCAGTTTGTTATTTCAAAAATAGTTTAAGTATTGTGAGGTACTATTATCTTGGGTTCAACAATCTCCCCCATTTTGGAACAAATAACTAACTTAGTAGTAGAAGAGATTAATTGAATAAATAGTTTAAAGATATATGAATACCTGATAGATGATGTATGACACCCTCATGCTGAGTGAATTCCTTAGACAGTGTGGACTCCCCTATACTGAGTGGATTCTCTTTAGTCAGCTTAACTCCCCCATATTTAGAGGAATTTTCTTCGATTTGGGACTTTGTCTTACTTCAGATTTTCTTTAATGTTGGTCTTTTGTATATATTTGTGCATCAGTTCATAATCAGAAATAACATACATAGAGAAATAGAGAAAGTTAAGAAGCTCTTAACTTGGATAAGCAAAACTTGTAATTTTTATTAATAATTAAAAATACTTAGTCAATACACAAATTGTGTTCTAAGCTAATTTTACATTAAGTCCTATCACAAATTTTGCCTATATTATATAAAATGCATTATTTGCACAGATGAGAAGAAGAAGAAGGCTATCTAGATCCTTTTGGTTGAGTAGAGGATGAAGTTGATTGATTTTGTTATTGTTGATGCTGATGTTGATGTAGAGTTTGTTGCTGTGGATGCTTTGGTAGAGATGGCAAGGTGGACTTGTTCAAGTTTTCAGTTCTAGTTGCATCTTCAGCTACCTTTTCCCCCTTTGTTATCTTATCTTTAACAATTTTCTCAAGACAAACATTAAAGGAGTTCAAAGCAAACTATAAATCCTCCTACCATCCAATTATCTACGGAGAGATCTCCTCCTCCAGCATATCTTTTCCCTTAGTCGTTAATAAGTCTTGGTCATTCAGGTTGGAGAGAAGTAGATGATGGTACCTGGAAAGATGTGTAATTTGATAGAACCCTTAGCATGTGAAGTGTTGAAAGGACTACAACAATGCTCTGAAATATAAGGCAGATAATGTGATCTTCAGTTTTGCTTCCATGTCAAGGATCCTTGGACAGATAGATGATATAGATCTTGTAATGAAGTTAATGTCCTTTACATAATACATTCTAGTTATCACTAGCTAACTCAAATTCTTTTGAAGATCTTCTATTTTGACTTTAAGCATATTTAACTTTTTATGCATGGAGAGACCATTTTCTGAGTCTATAGACTCAGTGGGCTGTGGGAAAATCTTGCTTATCGCCTCAAAAATGGCTTTTTACCACTTCTTTATAAAGTCATTCATGTTGTCATTAACTTCTTTGCAAACTGCATCAAACTTATCCATAAGAGAGTCAATGTTCAGCCCAGGCTGCTTGTCAACTTTCTTGGCGACTGAGTCAACGGTCTTTGTTTCTCGATCAAGCTTGTCATCATAATTCACCATGAGCTAGGACATGCTCTCCATCAACTTTGCCATGTTGTGCCTAATATCTTTGGCCATTTCAATCTCTTTCAACACATTCTCAAGCTTGCGATCTGTGCTCTTCTTGATCCTAGCTTGTTCTTCACAATACTTATGAAACTTTGTAGCTTGAGTTTCTATAGTGGTTCTCAAACTACTTAGCTCCTTTGCAACAGCTTCTGTTAGACATGATGTATGCCCTAGAGGCAATTAGGGTGATATATCTTTATTAGCTATAATGTTCAAACGGTTTCAGATTATTATTAATAATATTTAAAGCATCTTTGTTGCTTATCAATGCTTTCAATTAATTTATATATCTCACTGGTATCATATATATATAGTATTAAATATGTATATGCGCATTGATGATACAAATTCTGTGACTATTTCATAGCGTAAAAGTGCAAGGACATAATGGGAGTTATGTAGTGTGAGAACTGCACATACATGTTACTATGAATAGTCTAAATATCTCTAATCATTGTTTCATTGAGACTGGACATCAATGGAATGAACAGACTAGCATGCATAGGCTTACTCCTTTGGATTAGATCCAAGCAACCGATCTCACGAGCTGAAGGTGGTACCTTGAGTTAACACATGAATGTATTTGGATAATACATTAGAGATCACTATAAGATAGACACTCAGAAATAACTATATCCATGTGTTGGTATCATGTCTTAATGCAGTAGTAGTACAAGTATCCTAAGACCTGAGATATTGGTTACCTTGTGTAGGAGTTGCTATACTTTGGTCATACTTATTCATACCCTGGCGATCAGGATGACACAGGTGATTACGGGTATTATTATGATAACATGCTAGTAAGCTGAGTAGTCAAGGTGGGATTCATCACTCTTGATATAGTGAAATAGTGGGAGATGTACCTTAGGGCCCCTTGTTGAAGTGACACACTCATAAACCTTTGATCAGAGTATTAGAATGGGTTTCTAGTCATTCTTGAAACATAATGACTAAGTGGTGGTCTTCGTGAACAAGTCTAATTCCAAGATAGCCATGACTATTACATGAGTTGAAACTTAATCCGAGATCAATAAACTAGATGGTAATTAACCTTATGGAAGGAGTGTATTGTATTTGTTACTACTACAAAACCATATCAAGTCACAAGCACGTGACGTTCCATGTATTGGAGGATCATACGCCCTTGCTAGAAAGCTTATTTGATCATCTAGAGCTATCGGGTTCCATATCAGTCTGGAACACTGAGCCTAAAGGTTTCCAGATGGGAAGCCAAGTTTAGGTTAACCTCTAGCATCTCAATACTTTGGGATCCTATGAGGTCACACTCTTTGGGTCTTTATCGAACTAAGTAAAGAACCTATAGACTAGGTCTATACTGAGAATATTTGGTTGTCGAATTCATTAGAAGAATTATTAATTTGTTGGACCAAATTAATAATTAAAGGGAATAAAGAGAACATAGGGAAAAATTGAACAGCACGGAGCAAGGGAATTTTCTGGTTGCTAGTGGGCCCCAAACGAACACGGGTTGTTCATAGTGGGGCCTTCATGGCTATAGCTCATGGGACACTAGCGGGCTCCAAGCACTACGCATGGCAATGCTTGTAGTGCAAGCCCACTACAGCATTGCACGAGCAACCTGCAAGCATGGGCTTGCGGCACAAGGCAAGTTTGCAAGGGCTTGCCTTGTGAGATAGACTCGCGGGTTAGCGCCTGGGTCCTAGTGACCCACTCGGCTAACCTGCTAAGTGGGATGGGATATTCCCATCCCACTTTATGTTTGAGGGGGATTCAAATACTCCCCCTTTTCCCTATTTATAGGCCCCCCCTCTCTCATTTATCAATACACGCTTCAGCTCAGCTTTTCTCTCTAAGTTCAACATCTCTTTTTTCGTTCATTATGCGAGATCCTTCACGAGTTGCTCCTAACAATGAAGAATTCTTTTAAAGATTCTTTCTAAAGTGAGCCTTCTCGGTTTATTTTCAAATTGGTATTCAAGTGATCTAGTAGTTACTGTTTATTAACGGGTTCTTCCTTAACAAGGTTTTGGTCAGTGAAGATCCGTATGGACCAATCATAGAGGCTATCCTAGTTTGGAAGCTTGTGCTAATGAAGTTCTGCCAAATTGCTCTAAGGGAACACCGTTACCGAAGAAAGAGAAAGCACACATCAATAGGTAATGTTCTAAACTTAGATGCTAGGTTTCTTTTATAAGCTTTATAAACCTAAAAGCATCTATAGAATATTTTAACATAGATTATATCAATCATGGCATTCTTAGGAGATCCTTAGGTTATTTTTATGTTTTGAAACTCTACCATACAATGTTTTTATTTTCAATTACTATCTTGATAAACCAGTAGCATCTATACTATCCTTTTTCTTTCCTTTTACCGCGTTAGCAAGAGCAGTAGACATGGGGATAGATGTAACAGCTGCGCTATGTTGAGCTGTAGAATCAGATAAGCTGATCAAAATCATAGCCATCTTATCCACTAAGCTTTTCACTCTTTCCTTCGGTAAATGGTTGCGAATCACAAACAAACTACCTTGAATCTTTTCACACTCCTCGAAGTAAATAGATTCATAGGGTAAGCTTGAGTGTACCTCAAACTCAGGTAGCTTAGCCTTAAGTTTTGCAGAAAGTCAGTTAATTCTGGGCAAGTAACAATTAGCTTACTGCCCCATCCAACGTAGTATCAAACTTGAGTGTTGGAATTTCTTCCTTGCCAACTCTCGTATATGTGCCAAGATGGCTGAATTAGCCATGTCCTCTTAGACTGGCTTACTGCTAGAGGTAGCTACTTCACTTGCTATAAAATTTGCCTTAGTACCTTCCTCACTTACTTTTCCATGCTGAACGGAGTTCTCAATGTTAGGAACTTCTCTAATCAAAGGGATTAGAGGGGTTGAGGATGGATTTGAAAAAATGGTTGGTTTAGGAGTTTGTACATTTGAAGAAGTGGGGGTTGGTTTAGATTTTACAGGTGAAGGAATTATTGTGGTTTGACTATTTAGTGGAAGAGAAGTAGCGGTATTTTGAGTTTCAGTTGGGAATGAGAAGGATGGAAAAAGAATCTTGTGTATGGTTAGAAGAGGAAGGGATATCCATTGGAGAATTTACATTATTCAAAGGTTGAGGATTTATAGAAGGAATTGGAGTTTTAGTATCTACAAGAATAGAAACTAAGGGATTTACAAGAATAGAAATTGAAGGATCGACAAGATAGAAAAAAATTTCATGATTTACAAAAGAAATGGGGGTTGGTTTTAAGCATACCTCTGGGTTAGTTGTTTCACCCAATGATGGGTCCGCTTGAGGTAATTCTTACTGAGTAGAAAGACTCTCATCCTAGGTGAATTAGGGTGTGGGGATGAAGGGATCAAGAAGAGTGAATTCTTCCTGAATAGGGATTTCAGTTTCTCCAATATCCTCATCGCTGCTCACCATTTGAACATTTCTCTTTAGCGGTTTGTTGGTGGTAGTGCGCTTGCGCTGAGTCCCATTTGATATGGTAATTACTTCCTCCACATGGTATGTAATGCTAGGACTTATAGTCTCAAAGTCCTCTTTGGACTTCTTGTAGTCCCCTTGGCCTTCAATTTCTTTAGAAACATCGAATTTACGCTATCTCTGGTGCAAGATCTCGTATGCCTAAATGGCATATTATTCCTACTCAGCTTGCTGTTTTGCCTCAGCTTCCCTCTGAGCGTGAGTCTTAGCTTTCATTTATCTTCTTTGCCTAGGCATAACACCGGGCCTTATTTTTGTTGGGCTCTTCTTAGCCTTCAAAGAAGTAGCTTTTGGTTTTGGGGATGTTGGAGTAGAATCGGTAGAAATAGGTTCCAACTTTGTACAAAGAGGTACATTGTCACTTGTTTCTTCACTGCCCTTAAAATAAACCATGAAGCTGTCTTCATCCTTCATCACTATATCTATAGGGAATACTGTTGGTACGGCCTTGGCCTTTCTCTTAGCATCTTTGGCCTTGGTGTACCTAGTATGCCACGTATCATGATACAGCTTACTGAAGTGCATCATTGTGAGGATCTTCTTGACTGGGATAATAGTTTCCTCTAGTCCTCCAACAAAGGATACACGGTCCATCTTGGCTGCCTTCATTAAGGCTATGATCAAGTACCCATGGTGGTAGACGATAGTAATTTTTGTCAAGTGATGAAGAATCATCACATGCCAATTCAATTGCTTACCCTCTACCATATGGTAGATCACACACCTTTCAAAGTAGGTGCAACTAGTGAGGGATCCTATCTTTGGTAGCACCAGCTTTATCACCAGCTCATGGCAAGCTCTTGTTGTCCAACTCATTCTAGAAGAAGATATCTCGGTAGAACCATTATCTACTGGAAATTCCCAATCTCCGAAGCTGAGTGCCCTTCTTTAGCATGTTCAGAATGGTCCCAATCAACCTCGAGCAGATGAGGTGAGAGTTCTCCTCCATTTCTACTAGGAGAATATCATTATAGCCTTGGATGGTATAAAGATCATAATAGAAGCTCCTAATCAAGCAGATAATGGCTGGTCCTTCCATCTCCGGAAACTGAATCACTCTCTTCTGCTTTATCACTCTAAGTAAAATCTTGTTCCTCAGCAAACATTCATAGTCAACTTCATAAACTAGTCCAAAATCCAAGTATGAGGTGCAATTAACCTTGGTAAAGACCGTTCCAAAGAGGAACATAATCTTCTCTTGCTTTCCCTCAACACTCACATAAAAGCTTTTCTTAGAGTTACCTTGAAAGAAAAAGGTTGATTTGGTTCTCTCCATTTCTGAAGATAAGGAAATTTGAGATAAAGAGAATTTGGGTTCTTTTGTAGTTTGAAATCAATTGAGATTTCAAGGATGCAAGTAAATTCTCTCTCTTTTAGTCTTTATCTTTTATAGACCTCTTCAACTTATAGTGATACGTAATGCTCACATAAAGAAAGAATAAAATCAACGCTGAGATTAACACTTAATTAACCAACTTAATAACCGGTGAGTTTTACAGCGAATGGTTCAAATTCAAAAATGTCTTTTGAAAGATATGGGTTTTTGAATTTTAACTGTGAAACTAAATCTCATAGTGTTAGTTTAAAATATAAATGATATTAAATACGTGTTACCTCGTTTGTCTGAGTTAAAATTTGATCTTCAACACTTAGCTAAATTTCTTGATTTTTCTTCATATGGGCTTTGCCATTCAATAAGTTGCCTTAGAATTGAACTACTCTTTAGGCAATGGTTTGGTGAATATACAGCTCATTGTTCCTCAGAAGGAACATACTTTAGTTTGACATCTACCCTTAGCACATGATCCCTTATGAAATGATGTCTAATATTGACATGCTTCATCCTACCATGTTGAACTAGGTTCTTAGATAGGTTAAATGCGCTCTTGTTATCACACATAACTTTGAGGCATTTAGACTTTATAGCATAATCTTCTAGTTTTTGCTTAATCCATAGTAGTTGTGCTACACAACTTTACTTAGCACAACAAAAGTGTGCTTCTTACTATGCCATGAGACAAGGCATTATCTAAGGAAATGGCATCCTCCCGTTGTGCTTTTCTTGTTGAGCTTGTCTCTGCCATAGTCAGCATTAGTGAAACCTCTTGGTGTGAAATTTGAGCTATTGAGATACCATAGACCTGCATCAAAGAGCCTTGCAAATATCAGACAATTCTCTTAATAGTTGCTAAGTGAGATTCTCGAGGGTCAGCTTGCTAACATGTGCAATAACACACAATATGTTGAACATAAGGCCTACTAGAAGTTAGATAAAGAAGAGAATTGATAATACCTCTGTAGAACTTACTATCTATCGGTTTACTAGTTTCATCCTTACTTAAGCTAGTATTAGTGGCCATGGGGGTGGACATTGGCTTCGAATGCTCCATAGTAAACTTCTTCAGGACTTCTTTGGCATAATTTTCTTGGCTATGAAGATTCCATCTTCATTCTGCTTGATTTTGAAGTTTAAGGGAAAATTTGAACTACTTCATCATTGACATTTCAAACTCACTCTTCGTTTGCTTGCCAAACTCCTTACACAGCTTCTCGTCTGCTACTCCAAAAATGATGTCATCAATATATATTTGGACTAGAAACACATCTTCTTTTCTACACCAGATAAAATGAGTTGTATCTGCTTTCCCTCTTTCTTAGCCTTTGCTGATTAGGAAATTGATCAGCCTCTCATACTAAGCTCTTGGAGCTTGCTTCAATCCGTAGAGAGCTTTCTTCAATTTAAAGACATGCTTAGGATTCTTTGGATCTTCAAAGGGTAGAGGTTGGAGGACATATACTTCCTCTTGAATGAATCCATATGCGCTCTTTACATCCATTTGAAACAACTTAAAGTTCATATGGGATGTAAAAGCACAAAGGATTGAATTGCTTCAAGCCAAGCTATAAGAGCATAAGTTTTCATGATAATTGACACCTTCTTGTTGATTGTTGCCTTGAGGAACAAACCTAGCCTTGTTCCTGATAATAGTGCCATCTTCATCAAGCTTGTTGTTTAAAACCCATTTGGTACCAATAATTTATTTTCATTTAGGCATTGGAACTAGATCCCAAACATCATTGCACTTGAACTGATCCAGCTCCTCTTGCATCGTGATCATCCAATAATCATGTCCTTCTACATCTTTAAACTTCTTGGGTTTAATCAATGAGATGAAAGCTGGATGGCTCATCATCCTGTTGAGCTAACCTCACATCATCACTGGATTATGAACATCATCAACAATGTTATCGATCTAATGGTTGTTATGAGATCTAATCTCCCTAGGCGGACTCGGATCTATAGTTGAAAGATTCATAATTAGTGATGAGGCTGAGGTTGATCTTCACCATCGTTGAAGTTGATTGATAGATAATCGTCTTCTTTGACTTCCTCAGCTTCAAGTTCTTGTACTGGGTTGGGCAGCACAAAGAGTGGCATAATGAGTGGATTTTCTTGCTAGGTTACTCCTTCATCATCATCAGATGGGCGCCTATATGCATTGTTAGTTTCATCGAAATCCACATGCATAGACTCCTCTAATAGGCCGCTTCTTTTGACATATATTATATATGCCTTGCTGTTAGTTTAGTATCTCAGAAAGATAACTTCATTAACCTTTGGATCAAACTTACCTAGCTGCTCCTTGGTGTTAAGAATAAAGCTCCTACAGCTAAATGATCTAAGATGACCAATCCTAGGCTTGCACCCTTGCCAAAGCTCATAGGATGTTTTCTCAACAATTGGTTGAATTAAAACCAGATTCAAGATATAATAGTTTGTGTTAACAGCTTCTCCACAAAAGTACTTTGGTAGATTGTTATCACTCAACTATGGTTCTATTCTTCCTTTCTACAACCCCATTTTGTTGAGGAGTATAAGGAAAAGAAAAGTTGTGGTTAATACCACGTGTTGAACAGAATTCTTCGAAATGAAAATTCTCAAATTCGCGTCTATGATTACTTGGATTCTACTAATTTTGGTACCAATTTCTTTCATTATCCAATTATTGAGTTTGACAAAAGATTCATATTTTTCATCTTTTCTACTTAGCAAGACTACTTAAGTGAATCTCGTGAGGTCATCCACAAGCACCAATGAGAATCTCTTACCACCCATTCTCATAGGCTGAACTTGGATGAAAAGATCTAGGTGGAGGAGCTCTAATGGTCACTTAGTTGCTACATGATTGACTGACCTAAATGATTTCTCAACTTACTTATTGAGCTAGCAAGCTGAGCAAAGTTTATCCTTCTCGAAGTTTATACTAGTAAACCCATAACTAGTAACTTTTTGGCCAATTTGGATAGAATGTACATATTTATATGACCCAACCTCTTATACCATAGCCATGAATTATCCTCCTTAGATTTAAAACAAACATTAGTGGAGCCTGGGGGTAAATCAACCATATACACATTATTAATTCTAGGAGAAAAGAGTATAGTTGAATCAGTTATACAGTCAATAATTGAGTAACTTGCTGAGTTGAATGTAACCTTCTTGCCTTTGTCACAAAGTTGTGTTACACTAAGAAAGTTGAACTTAAGTCCTTTGACCAGAGAAACCTCTTCGATTGAGGGAGAGACACCAACAGTGCCACAGCCCAAAATCTTGCCTTTTTAGTTATCTTCAAAATTGACATTTCCTTTTTCCCTCCAATGAGATGAACTAACTTTCATCTCTCATCATATGCCTTGAGCATCTGCTATCCAAATACCACATTTCAGTGTCATCAGCAAATCTAAGGCTCACTTGCAAAACAATCACGTTTTCTTAGGTACCCATACTTTCGAGTTGGGTCCTCATTTATTAGTAGTGCTTAAGTTTGTCTAGTCGTACTCGTCATAATAACCATTATTATTTCTACAGAGAATTGTAGCATGTCTAGATTTGCCACAAAAGCCACACATCACTTTTGCTTGGGGCTGGCTCACTTTCTTCTTTTTAGAGGAATTCTTCCCTTTAGAATTGCAAGTTTGGTTACTAAAAGTTTGACTGTTGGCTGGTGGAGGAACCTGTTTCTCCTTTAAAGCTATTATCTTAGTAGTCAACTAATCTAATCAATTAGTGAGCTTGCTATTGTGACATTCATGATACTCAGCTTTTTCTTAAAGAAAGAGGATATCAATAGATAAGGAAGCAATAGTGTCTTCCTAGTCTTCACTTCTCCTCACTAGCTCTTTGATGTTTTTCTCTGACTTATTAGTCAGTTTCATAAAATCAAAGAGCACTTGCTCGAATTCTTCAATAGACAAAGGGATTTCAAGATGTACCTTAGCAAGAGGGGATTTCCCTTTGTTGCCCTTAGCTTCAGAGTTAGCAGCGAATTGAATGTTCTTAGAAGTAGATGTTGAGCTCTTGCCCCTTTCATTTTGGATCACCATTAAGTAGAGTTTAGTGGAATCTGTTACTTCTTCATCAGATGATGAAGATTCTTAAGAATCACTCTAGGTGGCAACAAGTGCCTTATTCTTCTTTGCGAACCTCTTCTTATACCTACCCTTCTTGGTCTTTGGACAGGATGATTGGACATGGCCTTTTTCACCACAACTAAAACACTTGATGTCTTTGCTATATTCCTTATTGGGTCATTCCTCAACTCCTCTCCGGTGCTAAGTTGACTTGTTTTTAGCAAGAAACTTCTTCTTGTTGAACTTCCCATCCTTCTTCATGAAGTGTTTGAAATGCCTAGTCAGAAGGGCCATTTTCTAAATAAAAAAACACAACAGGTGGATTGATAAGATGAATCAGCTTTCAAGACAATGGCTTTGCCCTCTCTCTCCTCGCCATTACTCCTTTTGGAGTTATTAATATAATTCCTCAGGGACCTTATCTGAGTCAACAAGGTGATTATCCCCTCATCATAGCTGTAGGTCTTAAGATCATGAGCCTCCTTGATAGCGCTCTTCTTGGCATCCCACTCTAAGGTAAGATTGAGCAGAATTTTTCCACCATCTCTTCCTTGGTGAACTCCTTACCTAATCTCTTTAATTCATTAATAATATTAATGAACCTGGTATTCATGGTGTGAGCGGACGACACGGAGCGGTGGGCCGAGAGCGCGCGATTAAACAGGCGCGGTCCACCGGGGTGTTTGAAAAAGGAGAAAATAAAGCACCGAGTCTGGGACCCGGAAAAAGGTTAAAAAGAGAGGAAAAGCGAAAACGTTTTAGATCGGTCCGAACCCGAATCCGCCATCTCTCAGTGTGGAGTCGCCACCTGGATTAGCTCTTTCCAGGAATTAGAGTCCTGTGAGGCTTAACGTCCGGGGGACGGCCCACCAAGACACAGAGATTCGGG
>CATIWQ010133114.1:0-10568 GCA_949673415.1 Euphorbia schlechtendalii | reverse complement strand
TATATATATTAATGAGTGTATCTTGTATCTTTATAAGTACTTAGACCTTGCTTATATATAGGCTTATTGTACACAACACATAAAGAGATGAATAAGAAGATATGAATTCCATATTACTTTATCTATATTTGTCTTCTCTACTTTCTTATTCATTCATGTAATACATATTCTTGTTTGTATATTCATATTATTTCTAACAATTACTAATTATAAAGTGTATTTTGAATGTTTATCTAATTTGTTGTAAATAAAGTTAATCAACAAAAATATACAATAGATGAATAGATAATAAAAAGGATGAAGAAAAGTAACATAGAAATCTCTTATTATAATTCTTTGTACAAGAAAGGTAAAGGCTAAGTATTCGTAGAGACACAAGTTACACACATTAGTATACATAAATGGTGGAGGGTTAATAAATATAAATTTTATATATGTTATATATAAACATATATATACAAACTTCCCCTTTGATGTCCATTTTCGCAAATGAGACACTACTTCGTTAAAAATCTTACAAAGGAAAACCCTGTGGGATAAAACCTTTAGTTAAGGGAAAAAGAGTGCAGTGTTTACTTCCCCTATTTGCAAGAATATAACTATAAAATATGAATAAGCCTCGTTAAAACCTTGCTAAGGAAAACTCAAGAGGTACAAAAAACTTAGCTAGGAAAAAAAGTACCAACATTCATATGCAATTTTACTTTCCTCAAATGGATAGTGGTCAAGACATATCCTTCAAATGAGCAATAATGATGGCATTATCTTCATAAATTATTGTCAGATCATCTTTTTCTATCAATTTGTCATGCGTATCCAAAATGATTTATTTTATACATAGATCATCACAACTTTATTAAATAAAGGCATTGTTTGCCATACTTTTCCGGCAATATTAATTCTTCGGGGATTTTCATTTAAATATTAGTATTAAGTGAACCATATAGGTAAGCTATAACAAAATTTATTAAGTGCATATATAAATTTTCTTGCACTATTTAACTTATGAGATATTAAATATAATATTGCATTCACTATAGGTAAATATATCTCATAAAAAAATCTTAGGTTTTTGAGAAAAATGTGAGAATTCTTACTCAATATATCACAACTTTTTTTCTCTTATTAGAACCCATGTGTATCACACAAATTTTATTTCCCTTGTCATGTTCGAACTACAGGTCCGTATACTTTTCAATTTCAAGAAAAGCTTAAATTAAAGCTAAAACTTTACTTTTTAGTCAATCGCACGTGGTTTGACATTCTTAATCAAACTACGATTCATGGTTCATATTTTGATTTCCGTAATATACGAAAAATATGTTATATGATCATTTTATATCAATTTCATCTTTTACAAGTACTAATATAACTTATTTCAATTATGTTTTCAAACAACTTTAGTTGTTTGCACTTCAGATGCTAGTACTTCTTCAGGAAGTATATATATTAGTACATTATCCTCAATCATATTATCTTTATTGTCAACAAATTTTAAGGATTTTATCATGTAAACCAGTTGGTTATCTACGCTTCAAGCATATTATATTTATATAACGTTGTTATTTATCCTTCAAGAATTTCAATATTAATTGACTATGAAGCATTATATTAAATTGGCTTTTCTAAAATTATCTTTCTACTCTCTTCCCCTAATTTGGGAAAAAATTTCCATTGACAATCTACAGATATTGCAGTAAACATATATATTTTTTAAAAGCTCAAGATACTTTGTCGATGGAGATCTTTATCAAATATAAGTTTCTAATCTCTTTTTATGACCCATTTTAGTCTATTGCGATGAAGTTATAGGAACAAATACATCATAACTACAAGTTTTTAGATGAGAAATATTGGGCTCATGACAAAAAACTTTTGTAGGGGAACTAATCAATATAACTTTTTGGTCTTAAACATAAAACTAAAATTGTTGCATGTAATATTGCACATCTCACACTTATATATGAAGATTTGTTCGCATAATAATTGGTCATGCAATCAAATACAGATATTTATTACATGGTTCTACGAAACCATTTTAGGTTTGAACATATGAGTATGTTCAACTTTAATCCCAGTTGATATAAAAACACAAATGTGTTCATTTATTTGTGATTGTACTTCTTCAAGAAGTGTATTTATATTATTAACTAAATGGTTTAAATTATGGATGAATTAGTCCTCATATATCACGTTATATGTTTTCTCAAAATAATAGGGGATTCGCTTTCGACCTTATATTAGAAGGTTGTGCGAACAAGCAACATGAAGAAACTTCTGGTTTCTTAATAGATGCTCAAGTAAATTTTTACCATTTTTCTCATCGTAATAAATTAGTGATCACGCTAAATTCCATAAGAATTTGAATCTATAAACTTCTGGTTTATAGTTAAATTTGTTGAACCCAAGTTAATAGTACCTCACAAGTACTTCAAACGTTTTAGAAATAACAAACTGACTAAGATAGTGAAATTAATTGCGTACTAACCAGACTCTTAATTAATCAAGTTTACTTGAGGGTGTTTAAGGGAAAACAACTCAGTTTACTAAGGAATTAATTAAGTTATGGCTTAGAGTAAAAAAAAGCTGAGCTCAACCTAATATTGCATAGTTTACAAGATATAAACTCAGCGAAGCAGAGTTAGCTTTTATTTATAATTGCTGAGTTACTTCAACACTTAGAGATATATTTGACAAAAATGAGTTTAACGGTTTTTGTGAGGAATGAAATATTCCTTTGATGCTTTTCAGGAGAAAAGTTATTGAAATTAAAGCGGGTATTTAAGTGGTCCTCACAATGAAAAGGTGTCAGTACGGAATGTTAGAGAATCCTCACTAAATTCCAAGACAAAAGGAATCCTCTAACATGCGCCATTTTCTCTATATCCCCGTGCCTCTCTACAACGTTAGCAAGTCAACGAATCATAGAATTTCATGTTACATCTCGTGCGCCTCTCTATCAGAACGGATTTCTTGAAGATAAACAAGTTTTTGACACATTGGATTAATGGGTTAATCTCGCGCTTCAACTTTCGAAATCTCTATCTCTAAACATCATGGATTTTGTTTCAAATGGGAAAATTCGAAAGATTTGAAGAGAAGATAAATTGAAGAAGATGTCAGGATGAGAAGTTTACAACAACAACTTCCAAGAGCTTCATCTATAAATAAAAGACTGAAGTAAACGTAGAAAATTGGTGAATCACCTCGAATTTCTTTAAGAGCTGATACTCTGTTCAATCATTCACAACTTCAAAATTTCCAATTCAAGTAATCAAGAAAACACAAATTATCTAATATATTTGTAATAGAGAGATAGCACTTTAAATTTAACATTGGAAAAGATTCAACATATTTTATAAGTAGAAATCCTCAGTTCATAATTTCTTTAAGAAATCTGAGTGATAGTTTAGGAAGCGTACCTAATTGTGCTTGAGTGGTAGTTAGAAAGAAAGGTACTTTCTGTAATCGTGTATACCCTTTATAACGGCTTCTCTGCCTAAGGAAGGAAGGAAAGTACTAGTGGATTAAAGCTCGAAAGGAATCCAAGGACTGGAGGTAGGCTAAGGGCCGAACTAGGATAAATCTCAGGTGTTATTGTTCTAACCTTATTTTCTTGTCTTTATCGCATCTATCTCATTTATCATTCTCTCTATTTTACAAGTTTTGCTTGAAAAACAAATTCAAGGTTAGTAAAGTACTTAGCAGCGATTGAAGATAAACTGTGTCAACGAAGCTGAGCAGTTTATAGTTTTTTTTACCCAACTCAGCAAGCTTTCACTCAACACACATCTAAAAACAAAATTTGGAAAAGAATTTTGATAAACTCTAAAAAGAACCAAGTAGAGAATTCACCCCCTCAGCTATTTATATTAAGCTATTTAGGATCAACAAGTGGTATCGGAGATAGTGCTCAGCTTATAGACTCACAGTCTTTGATTTAAAGATCCGAAATGACTTATAACAGTTTCACTTTCGGCCAGGGACAAATAGTTCTCCTAAAAGAAGGAATTTCAATTACTAGGTCTTCATTGTTTGACGATAATCACTACATTTTTTGGAAAAATTCCATGAAAAACTTTATATAGTCGCAAAGCATGAAAACATGACTCACTATAAAGCTTGGCCCCATAATTCCTACCATTGTTAGTGTTGGACTCAGTACGGTGTAAAATAGGTCAGAGAGGAGGTGAATGACTCTTTTTCGAGTTCAATGCACACTTCAGAAGTTATGCGGAACTTGCTTCTGAAGCCACTTCTGAGTAATCAAAGTTTACTTAGAATTCCCTTTTTCTCTTGGCCATTTGCAAATCAATATTGATTTTAAATACTTAACTTAATAAATGCATGACAATTGATAAAGTAGAGTTAAGAAAATGTAAACAGAAGTTTTTATCTTGGTTTATCCTCTGCCTAATCCAGTCCTTGGAATCTTGATAAGTGTATAATTACACTTATTATCACATTAATTTTATACAATAAACACTATAGTTTTAGTTATTTTTATACTTCATATAAAAGCATGTGGTATGTAGTTATTTTTTATACAAATGCAGATACTAGGTAAATCTTGGGAGTAAAATGAGCTAAAGTGGAATTCTATGAAAAAAGAGTGAAAAATGCGCAAAAAGATGCGTGGAACTTAAAGATTTGGCTTAGGATCGAAGTTGTCAAAGATCGGTGAAGTTACAGGAAGAATTCTAAGTAAAACTAAATTCACTGTCACGATAATCATTTGTGGTTGTGACTTGTTTACTTCAGAAATAGAAGATTGCCAATCAAAGATTCACGGTCGCGACATATATATCGCAGTAACGACATGGACGATTTTCTGGTATTATCTTTTTAACTAACAATCGCCAGATAAGCATGATCAACCGCCATCAACTACCAAGGAACAGACACCTATCAGGAGTCAACCAATCATGTAAAGGTACTTATCCATTGTGGATTATATCAAAGCTTCTCAACCAATCACAATGGAGAGATGCAATCTTTCACCAATGGACACAACCCTTCGTTTGGATAGACGCTACCCTTCGAACTCTATAAATAGGGTTCCAATCCTCTTCAATTTCGTGCATTCAAGAAGTGCAGTGGATTAGTGTGGCATAGAATGTAAAAAGTGAGAGAGAGATATAGTGTGTGTGTAGATAGAGTCGCTACATTCTTAAGTGTTAGCGAGAAAACGTTTAAGTGATTCGAATCCTTGTTTCGATCACTAAATTTTTCTATATTCTCAAGCAATTGTTGTATAAGTGTACTTGCAAATCACTTAAAAGTAAAAGATTTCGTTCTTCAATATTCGTTTGTTCGATATTCGCAAAGAATAGCATCCTAGCTGAGGTTCTGTACGGGCCGAGACCGAATTCAAAGTAGACGCAGGAATTGCAGGAATTGATGACTCCCATTAGAGAGTGGATACGGTTTGATCAACTTTAGCTTTCACTTGCATACCTTACAACTTTGCTTTGTTTTCTACTTATACTTTCTATGTCAAAGTTTATGATATGTCTATGTGTTATAATGCGTATTTTGTGCTAAGTCTTTTATGTTAATCAAGTTATATATGTTGGTGTTAATTTTAAGAGTAGTTTCAGGGTTAACAATATCGTGTATAATCACTGGATTTGTGATATAAAGCTGTTTAGTGAGCCAACATTTTTGGAATGGTAACTTGCTAAATGTGGCTATGTGAGAGAGACCCATACTAAGCATAGTATTGACGTTGTGCAGGTTTATATAATAGTCTTATCTCGTTTGCGCTAGGATTAGAAAAGTTATTTCATGTGTTGCTCTGCGGCGAATCATTGAACATCTGAGTATGTTGAGCCGAGTTTGTTAGACTAGTCTAGTGCGTCGTAGCATCTTTGTTGATCTTGCATGTTTTCTCTGCTATACTTATTCGTAGTGAAAATCTATATATTTAGAGTCTCTCATCTATCACATTTATATTTACTCAACTTTTCATTCTAATCTTCCTATCTGAAAATCTCAAAACTATTTTTATTTTCTTTTACTTTGTCTTTCCTTGTTGATCTTTAGACCTGGTTCCTTCTTCGTGGGTTCGATATCTTTTAAAACTACATTGCAACTGTATACTTGCAGTTATCATCATTTTTCTATGTGATAAGGGGTATTGACAACACTTACATTTTTCGTGAACAGGTTTTTGGTATTATTATTGAGGATAAGCCTTACTAAACGAGTATAGCCAAGTCTCACGAACAAGTTTTTGGAACCATTAAGTTATTAAACTTATCAGTGGAAAAGTGGCGATCATGTTTTTAGCGCCATTGCCAGGGAAGGCAATCGAGTTCTGAAGATATTTTCCGGGGAAGGCAAGTAAGTTCTAAAGTTTTTATTTGTTTGTTTTATTTCCTATACCATACAATTTTCTAAATTTCATTCTAGATGTGAAAAGATTTTGAAGTAATCATCTTTGGGGTGATTTATCATAATTTTCCGTGTTAATTCTTGATAAATAGAAGATTCTCTTCTATTTTTCCTATTCACGTTCACGGCTATCTTTCGCGCTCGTGAATTTCCTTTCAAAACTTTCTATTTTCAAAATTCTGTAAGTCACGCTCGCAATCTAGGATCATGATCGCGATGTGTTCAATAACTGCAGTAGTTTTGGTAGTTTTTCGGCAGTTTTCCTCATATTCTACATATAGGTCGTGATTCTCAACACTCGTTACTTCAGTTATCCAAAACTCCTTCTTTTTCAGTTAAAAATTTCTATTCTAAACCTTGAAATCAGTCAAACCTTTTCATCAAAATGAGTCACTCAAACAAATCTGTTCTCATTCCTCCATCGGATCTGCAAGTATGGTATGAAGCACCTTTTCCAATTCATTCTCGAGAGGAAGGTGATCATTTCGAAACCATCAGAGATGCAGATTTCACTAGTTCTTATATCATTCATAAGAATAGTTTCATCCAATTAGGAATTTATGAGAGGGTAATGTATTACCTTGGAGTCCTAAACATGGTTCTCTATTCATCAATAATTATTGGGAATAGTGAAGACAACTACAAGGAAATGCTGATTTCTTTAGTTTGGATGAATCTTAAGATGAATTGTTTGGAGTATCGACATCAAGGAAAGAAGTATAAGTTATCAAGGAAGAAATTGGAGCAAAATCTAGGATTCCCCAAAGACTGTTACTATAAAATGCTTCCTGGTTGGGATCCTCTACCAACATGGAATCGCCTTACTGGAAAAGACAAATACAAATAAGAAACTACCTATAGCCAATGGGTTCGAGACCCCTGTTTGCTCGCTCTTCACTTCTATCTAAGTAGTGAACTTTTCAGTAAAGCTAGTTCTGACACTGTCATTCCTGAAGAATTGGTTATCTTGAAAGTAGTTTGGAATGGCATGCTTGTAGACATATCGGGGATTATGATGGAGACTCTTATGTCTACCACAATTGATCCTGGTAGGATATCATACGGGTGTCGAACTATGGCGAATTTGCTAGGACACATTGGGAGATTACCAAGTTGTGGAGAAGTCTTTACTGATGAAGATGAAATTCTGGATTTAACTACGAAAGTTTTCTTTAAGAAAGGATTTCAAACTAAATGTCTTGGGGAAAATGGGATAACCTAAGATTGGAAATCGTGGGATGAACGAGTTGAAGTGATAAGAATAAAGAAAGTGAAATTGCTAGGAAAGAGGGAAGTAGTTCAACCAATCTTAAAAGGAAGTTGAACGAATTAATGGAAGAACAAATCTTTATTCATCGCAAGATTAGCAATATCCATATTTTGGTATGTGATGTTGAAAGGGATCTGCGGGAGTCAAATTATAAGATTGATTAGATGATTGAATCCTTAACTCCTGAATGAATAGTTTTCTTTTCTTTTCGATTTAGAATCTTGTATAGTCTTTTCTTTTAGTTTAATTATGTGTTACGTGTTTTGTTTGTTTGTTTGTTTATGTTTTCATGTTAGTATGTAAATCTTTGTTATTATAAATGAAAATTTGAACAACAAGACGTTGATGTTCAATTGCTGTCTTCACCATGAATTCCCAAGGTATAATAGTAAATATTTATTGTTTGTATTTAACAAAGTTTGCTTGTGTTTGCGTTTTTAAGTTTTTATAGGTTCAAGTCTAAAAATTGAAGAATTTGAAGAATAAAGAGGCTCGTGACCGTGACAAATTTCGTGCTCGTGAACACTGGGTAGAAAAAATTTCTATTTCTTTCATGAGGAGAGTCACGATTGTGACTGGTCTTCATGATCACGACACGGCAAAGTTATAACCGTTACAGATCATGAACTGATACGCGACAGATGGCTAAAACCGCCATAACGGCTAGTTTTGACCCTAAAACACATGTAATCCCATTATGACCAATTAGAGTCCCCTTAAACCTCTATAAATAGGTTCAAGTTGAACCCTAGCCACCACACCTTCTAAAAAGCCTTCGAATTTCTGAAATTTCTAATCTTCTATATTCAAGTATCTAAACCTTTTTTAATCCTTTTTCTTCAAACCAACATGACTCGTGTGAAGAGAGCAGCACAAAGGAGAGGAGCACAATCAATTCAAGAAGAATTCGATTGTCCATTCCCATTAAGGAAAAGAGAAGAGGGCAAGAGATTCCAAAAGCTAAGCAAATTGGATATCACTGGGATGATATTCCTCAATCTGGTTTTCTTGGAAACTCTTAATCTCCGAGAAGAGATGGAAGCTTACCATTCCATCCTTGGCCTTTTGAAATTTTTGGATATGCGGTTCCCACAAAATTGAGATTGGATACTCGAGTGTTTGGTTACATTTGATTATGAAGATTCAAGGAAGAGGGCGATTCAATTTTGGAATCAAGGATAACAATACACCGTCATAAGAGAGATGATGGATGATTGGTTCGGTTTCGAGATTGTTAACTCATCAAGCATGATGGACTCATTTCAACCTAATTGAGTTTGGGTAAATTTCTCGGGTAAGAGAGTCTTCAATCCCAAAAGTTCTCCTAACAAACTCATTAAGGATGATTGTATTCTTCTTCTCCACAAATACCTTTCCACTTCGGTATTTTATCGAGTCGAAAATACAAAAGTTCAAAAGAAGGACTTGTTTGTTCTCTCATGCGCTATGATGAAGCAAAAAGCGGAAATTGTGGATATAATTTGGGATATGATGAAGAAGAACTCGATGAGCATGAGGAGAAAAATTGGAGTAGCCGAAATAATCACCGCCATAGTCTTGGGAGCAAGAGGTGAACTCCCCTATGTTCAACAACCGGGTGAGTATTTTTGATATATGGATGGAAATTATTTGAAGAACACCGGACTTCTATAAGAAAACGATGGTGTTTATTCTTTCTATTCCTACTCTAACCGCACCAAGAAGCTCAATTTGACTCAAGAAGATTCTTCCGTCGAACCATCAAACCCATCTGTCAGCCATCGAAGAGGAAAGGCCCCGATGACCGAAATAGAAGAAGAAGATGAAGACGAAGAAGCTCTGGAAGATTGGAAGGCTAGCATGCAACTTAAGTTGGATAATTACCAAGCGGAACTTGGAGTTATGAAGGAAGACTTGAAGATTCTAAAGAAAAGTAACAAGTCGATGCTTCGAAAATTACTTTCATTCTTTAGAAAATAAAATTGTTAATTCACTCATAGTCCACCGTATTCTCCTTCACAATAACTGGGTTAATTTATTTTTCTTACTTTCTCTTTTCATTCAATAATTTTTAGACTAGTTTTAGTTCTTAGTTTTGATTTTTATCAAATGTCTCACAATGAAGACATTGTGTTCTTTAAGTGTGGGGGGGCATTTGTAAAAATCTCTTAAAATCCAAAAAAAAAAAGAATAAAATTAAAAAAATCGAGGAACTTGAAAATTTTTGTTGATTTTTTGTGAAACTTATACATTATCATTTCTTATACTTTACTAACAACTGTCCAAGGTTATTGTGAGTGTTAGGTATTACAAGTTTGATGTTAGTGCAAAAATTGAACGCATGTTGAATTTGAGCGTTAGAAGCACAACATTTTCCAAATTGGCAAGGATGAGGAGTGAGTAACATTCAAGAGCAACATTCCAAGTAAGTTTCGATTTATATTTCGATGCAACATGAATTAGTATAAGTTATATAGTTCTAGTTTAATGGTTCCAATAAGTTTAAGTGGATTAATATCTAATGGTATTCTTACTATGAGTTCTATATGCAAATCTTGAATAAGTCTTATAAGTATTGAGTGTGTTTAAAGTGTAGGGAAACTATAGCCATAATACTTTGAAATTGATCAATAAAGGATGAGGGTATTAATGAAAAATCAAAAGTAAGAGATGATAACCAATGAGTTATGCTAAAGGTTAGGAATGGTACGGAGTAGAAACTGCAACCATTCATTGAGTGAAAAAAAGAAAAGAAAGCATAGCATAAAAAATGGGTGCAAAGTACAAAGTACTTCAAAAACATATGCTTAAAAGAAAAAAATGAGAGAGTGGTATAGAGCATAAAATGCAACCACTGAAAAAAGGGGAGAGTGGTATGGAGCATAAAATGCAACCACTGAGAGTGTTTTAGCATCCTAGGTTA
>CATIWQ010133080.1:0-12318 GCA_949673415.1 Euphorbia schlechtendalii | reverse complement strand
CAGCTTGGTAAGCAAGTTAAGAAATCATTTAGATATATAAATCACATAGTAACTGATCTACCGTTGGAGTTACTCCACCTGGATATTTTCAGCCCAGTTCAACCAATGAGCTTGGGTGGTAAGAGGTTCCCTTTGGTGGTTGTGGATGACTTCATGAGATTCACATGGGTATTCTTGCTGAGTAGCAAAGACGAGACTTATGAATCTTTTATCAAGCTTAGTAATCGGATAATGAATGAAATAGGATATAAAATTAGTAGAATTTGAAGTGATCATGGAAGTGAATTCGAGAATTTCCGTTTCAAAGAATTTTGTTCAGCGAATGGCATTGACCACAACTTCTCTTCTCCTTATACGTCTCAACAAAATGGGGTTGTAGAAAGGAAGAATAGGATTAAAGTTGAGATGGCTCGATCCATGCTAAGTGATAATAATCTACCAAAGTACTTTTTGGGAGAAGCTGTTAACATAGCCTATTATATCTTGAATCGAGTTTTAAATCGCCTAATTTTTGAGAAAACACCCTATGAGCTTTGGTGAGGGCGCAAGCCTAAGATTGGTCATCTCAAATCTTTTGGTTGTAGGTGCTATATTCTTAACACCAAGGAGTAGTTAGGAAAGTTTAAACCTAAGTCTGATGAAGGTATCTTTTTGGGGTACTCAACTAACAGTAGGGCATATAGAGTATATGTCAAATGTACTAGCCACTTTGAGGAGTCTATGCATGTAGATTTCTATGAAACTAACATTATATAAAGACGTCCCTCTAATGAAGATGAAGGAGTTCCCCAGCATTCAAATCAACTCAGTATGCCACAAGCTGTGCTACCCAGCTCATCACAGGAGCCCCCAGCTGAGGAAGTGAAAGATGATGATGAAGATCTCTCTATCAACTTCAACAATGGTGAAGATCAACCTCCACCTCAGCATCCCATTGTCGATCCTCCAGCAGTTGATTCGAGTCTTCCAAGAGAGATTAGTGTTCATCGTAACCATTCGCTAGACAGCATCGTTAATGATGTTTATAATCCAGTGATGACCCAAGGTTAGCTCAACAGGATGATGAGTCATCCAGCCTTCATATCATTTATCGAACCCAAGAAGTTTGAAGATGCAGAAGGAGACAATTATTGGATGATCGTAATGTAAGAGGAATTGGATCAGTTCAAGTGCAATAATGTTTGGGATATAGTTCCTAAGCCTAAAAGGAAATCAATTATCGGCAACAAATGGGTTTTCAAGAACAAGATAGATGAAGATGGCATTGTTGTTAGGAACAAGGCCAGGCTTATTTCTCAAGGCTACAATCAGCACGAAGGAATCAATTATGATGAGACCTATGCACTAGTAGCCCGGCTCAAAGCCATTAGAATCTTATGTACTTTCACATCCCATATGAACTTTAAATTATTTCAAATGGATATCAAAAGCGCTTTCCTAAATGGATTCATTCAAGAAGAAGTTTATGTTTACTGGCCTCCAGGATTTGAAGATGCAAAGAATCCTGAGCTTGTCTTTAAATTGAAGAAAAATCTCTAGGGATTGAAGTAAGCTCCAAGAGCTTAGTATGAGAGGCTGACCAATTTCTTGATTAGCAAAGGCAATGGAAGAGGTAAAGCAGATACAACTTGGTTTATCAGGTGAAGGAAGGAAGATGTGTTGCTAGTCTAAATATACTATAATGATATCATATTTGGAGCAATTAATGAGAAGTTGTGCAAGGAATTCAACAAGTAGAAGAAAAGCGAGTTCAAGATGTCTATGATGGGAGAGCTTAATTTCTTCCTTGGTATTCAAATCAAGAAAATTGATGATGTAATCTTCATCAGTCAGTCCAAGTATGCCAAAGAAGTTCTGAAGAAATTTGACATGGAACATTCAAAACCAATGTCCCTCCTATGGCCACAAATATTATTTTGAGTAAATATGAAGCTAGTAAACCTATGGATAGCAAGTTCTACATAGGATCATCGATTCTCTTCTTTATCTCACTGCTAGTAGGCCAGACATACAGTATGTTATGTGCTACTGTGCTCATTATCAAGCTAATCCTAGAGAATCTCATTTAGTAGCTATGAAGAGAATTCTCTGGTACTTGCAAAGCTCGATTGAAGCATGTCTGTGGTATCCCAGTAGCTCAGATTTCACTCCTAGGGGATTTACAGATGCTGATTATGGAAGAGACAAACTCAATAGGAAGAGTAAACGTGAGGATGTCATTTCCTTGGAGAGTGTCTTGTCTCTGGGTATAGTAAGAAGAAAACTTCTGTTGCGCTAAGTATAGCTGAAGCTGAGTACATGGTAGCAGGAAGTTGTGTAATACAAATGATTTGGACAAAGCAACAACTAGAAGATTATGGTATAAAGTCAAATTATCTTGAAGTTATGTATGATAACAAGAGCGTAATTGATCTATCAAAGAATCCAGTTTAGCATGGGAGAATGAAGCATGTCATCATTAGGCATCACTTTATTAGAGATCATGTGCTACGAGAAGATGTTAAGCTGGAGTATGTTCCATCAGATGAGTAGCGCACTGATATATTCACCAAACCATTGCAACCACTGAAAAAAGGGGAGAGTGGTATGGAGCATGAAATGCAACCACTAAGAGTGTTTTAGCAACCTAGGTTACCTAAAAATGCCTTGAGAGAAAATTAATCAAAGTGTGCTTTCTATGTCCTTTATACTTTATACTATGCTTAAGAGAAGGTAATATTCGAGTATGCATATAACGCTTATATGAAAATGCGATTTGGTTGACTCTCCATTAAGAGCAAAGGTATGCAACTAAACTATATAAATTGCACATTACTAATTTGTGGGAAATTTTGAACTTCTACTTGCAATCTTTTGGAACGTGGAATGTGGTACTCACTGCAATAGTCTTTCGCCAAATGAGGTATGAACTTGTTTACCAATTTATACACTTCTGTTGAATTTACCTTGAGGATAAGGCAAAAGTTAAATGTGGGGGTATGATAAATGTATAATTTATACTTCATATAAAAGATTTCACATGGTATGTAGTTATTTTTCATGCAAATGCAGATACTAGGTAAATCTTGGGAGTAAAATGATCTAAAGTGGAATTCTAAGAAAAAAGAGTGAAAAAGGTGCAAAAGGATGCATGGAACTTAAAGATTTAGCTTAGGATCTTTGCTTTTGAAGATCATTGAAGTTACAAGGAGAATTTTGAAGAAAAATGTAATTCACGATCGTGACAATCATTCGCGATCTTGAATTGTTCTTCTTAAAAACAGAAATCTGCCAATCAAAGATTCACGATCACGACTTGTATATCGCGGTCGCAACGTGGATGGTTTTCTGGTTTAATCTTCTAAACTACCAACCGCTAGATAAGAATGATCAACCACCATCAACCGCCATCAACTACCAACGAATAGACACCTATCAGAAATCAACCAATCATGAATACATTGTGGATTAGATTAAAGCTTCTCAATGAATCACGTTGAAGTGATGCCATCATTCACCAATGGACACAACTCTTTGTATGGATAGACACAACCCTTCAAACTCTATAAATAGGGCTCTAAACCTTACAATTTCGTGGAGTGCAGTAGCAAGTGGTGCATTAGAATTCATGAGTGAGATATAGTGTGTGTATAGATAGAGAATTCATTACGTTCATAAGTGTTAGCGAGAAAATGTTTAAGTGATTAGAATCCTTGTTCTAATCACTAGATTTCTCTATATTCTCAAGTGATTGTTGTATAATTGTACTTACAAATCACTTATCAATAAAAGTTTTCGTTCTTCAATATTCATTTGTTCGATATTCAGAAAAGATTAGCATCCTAGCGGAGGTTCTCTATAAGCCGAGACCAAATTCAAAACAGATGCAGGAATTGTGGGAATTGATGACTCCCATTAAAGAGTGGATATTGTTTGATCAACTTTAGCTTTCACATGCATACCTTACAACTTTGGTTTGCTTTCTTCTTATACTTTTTATTTCAAAGTTTATGATATGTCTATGTGTCATAATGACTATTTCGTGTTATGTCTTTTATATTAATCAAGTTATATGCATTGGAGTTAATTTTAAGAGTAGTTTTGGGGTTAACAATATCGTGTATAATCACTGGAACTATGATATAACGCTGTTTAGTGAGCCAAGATTTTTGGAATGGTAACTTGCTAAATGTGGCTATGTGAGAGCGAGCCGTACTCATAGTATTGACATTGTCCATGTTTATATAATTGTGTTAATTTGTTTGCACTAGGTTTAGAAAAGTTATTTCATGTGTTGCTCTGCAGTGAATAATTGAACATCTAAGTATTTTGAACCGAGTTTGTTAGATTAGTTTAGTGAATTGTAACATCTTTGTTGAACTTGCATGTTTTCTCTGCTATCCTTATTTCGTAGGGAAAATCTATATATTTAGATTCTCTAATCTTTGATATCTATATTAACTCATTCTTCATTCTAACCCTCCTATCCAAAATATCAATATATTTTATTTTCTTTCTTTTATCTTCCTTGTTGATCTTTAGATTTAGTCCTTCCTTGTGGGATCGATATCTTTTAAAAATACATCGCAACTGTATACTTGCAGTTATCATCATATTTCTATTTGATAAGAGGTACTGACAACACCTATACTTTACGCGAAAGTATTTTTTTGGCACCATTAATATATAGCCAAACTCTTTGTGAAAAGGTTATTAAACTTATTAGTAGAAAAGTGGTGAACAGTTACCCAAACATGCAATCATGCATTATATTTTCCTACAGGTGCGCTCCTTAGTATCCTCATGGTACTAAGATGATCCAAATTTATGATAGAGACTAGCTAAAAAACCTATGAGCAGGAGTTGTATGGTTGGAAGAAAGATATTGTGTGCTATGTGCTAAGTGTTTACCGCTTTCCGATTCATCATGCATTGTACAAAGTGCCATGCTAACCATAAATCTTAGTGCAGACACTTGAACAAATGCACTCATAATATGAAACATGATCTGATGTCCTTCATGCTTAGGACTTAGTTGACACTTGAGATCGTGTCACCTTAGGATAAAGTGAAACCAACTAGAATCATGTAAAACATCATTTCACCCAAGTTTTAGCATGATGTCCACATGATTTTCGACTCTTAAGACAAACCTACCCAAATCCTTGTACAATGCCCATTCAGCATCCGATTTTGAACACAAACTATACTTAAGGATATCCTAGTTGATGTTCTAACCTAAGCTCACGTGGGGAAAACATACCTAAAAAACCTTACTATTCACCTGAAATACTCATGCATCACTACATACCTTTTGTGATGATGACCACGGACATCCATGACCTTGCCCCAATGGGGAAAAAGAACAAAAAAATTCATCTATATGCTGCATATGGTAGTTATTTCCATACATTTTTTGGATCACTTTTAGTTAGGGTATGTCACACTAGTCACCCGAAAAACAAAGAGAACTAACGTTAGTTGTCAAACTTTTGGCTTATCACCACATGGGTAGTTAGGTCACTTCATTAAATCACTACATTTCGTACTATTGCAAGGATAAAGTAAAGATCTCAATACCAATAGACCTTCATTTATCACATGGACTAACGATTCTGCTCTATTTTTTTCGCATCATGGTACGCTAACTCTTTTTATCCGTAGCCATAACATTAAACATTTCATATACCCATCATGCATCATTACGTTACATGCATTCCTTAACAATTTTCGTGTGTATCTCAGCCAGGAAAAGCCGGTTTACCAGAAGGCTTAGAATAGGGCTTCTCACCGATTGATCTGTCTTTCTCCAACCACGGCTCACCAAGAAGGAGTTTCGTACACTGACTGTAGCTTGGATTCAGAACAAAACACTCCACGTAGTTTTCGTAACATGGCCCATCAAAAAGAAGAGAATGTGATCAATGATCTGGCTCTCAGGGCAAGTTAGAACCCACAAGCCAACCAATCATCTGTGAGTACCGAGATTGCTACTACAATGAATGCCTTCACCAATAGCTCCCAGTTTGTGTCAATCCTCAACTGCTATACAAGGAATGGGTAGTCGGAGTAGAGGGTGAATGATGTAGTGCCGAGCTTGAATGTCGGTGGCACATATCTACTAGGGGGGCCGTCACCTTTTGCTACTGTATTTTCAAGTTCAGGGATAGTCGCCCCTACATTCTATTAGTTCAGTTTAGGGCAAAGCCAGCCGCAAATTGGCTAGACAGTGCATGAATTCTCTTCTCAGCCATAGATTGGTGGTCAGTTCTTCTCAGGATAGCCGGGATACACTCCATCTAGACCCAAGGCGGTGGGACCGCAAAAAATCAGGCCCTCTTCTAGCTACATTCCCTTTATTCAAGGGGCGACTCAACCAAAGGTGCCCAGCTGGGGTGGATCTTCTCAGGTGTTTTAGGGGTAGGGACAATACAACCCCGGGACTCAGTATGGAGGCTTCTTGGGATTTCCAAATAGCATCCTCAAACAGCCTAGGATGGTTGAGTTATGGCAGCAATTTTTATCTATGGTACAGAAGCAGATGAATGCTATCCTAACACAGCTAATGACAGGAGATGAGGATACTTTACCTTCGACTTTCACTATGCCCCAGTTAGAAAAGTACACGGGTAATAAAGATCCTTGCGCACATATTACGCATTATCAAGATGTGATGAGGGCCCTAAGGATCAGTGATCGCATGATGGCCAAATTGTTCATCGTTATGTTGGGAAGCCCCATAAATGAGTGGTATAATCATTTACCGATGGACATAGCCTATGAATGGGGATGTCTAACCCCAGCAATGGTGGACCATTATGGTATCAATACTCTGATAATCACTACTATGTAGAATCTGGAGGCAGTGAAGCAAAAATAGAGGGAGAGTTTCAAGCCCTATTTTGAGAGATGGATGGCTATGCAAGTACATTTATAATCTCGCCTATCTTTACCAGAGATAATCGTGAAGCTCTTAGATGGTGCACTACCATCTTATCGGAAGAGGCTGGGGTTTGAAACCTTCCATAGCTATCAAGAAGTTTTCATTTAATCTGAGAAGATAGAATGCTATGATGTAATGGAGGTAGAAGCGGGGCAACAAGTTCCTAAGCCCTATTATAGGAAGAATGAGTCCAGCCTGGTGTAGGTGAAGGCAAAGCAACTGGTAGTACAATTGGTGAAGGAAGAGAAGGTAGCCGCTGTTAGGTTGCCAAAGGAAGAATATCATGGCATCTTACCATATGCTACTAATTTGGGATTCTTGTTCACCAAGCTATGTGAACTTAATCAATTGGAGAGCTTGAAGAAGCATATCCCTCCTAAGTTAGAAGAGAAGTACAATTACTTCCATTATCATGTGGCCATGGGATATCGCACAAATAACTACAAGGAGCTGTTGAAAGCTATTCAGAAACTGGTGGCTGACATGGTCATCCATGAGCTTGCACTTAAGCCAAGCATGAGGAACAACCATTTGCCTAATTTTGAGGTAAGGGTAGGAATGATTAACTCTGGGTTAGAAGAGCAAAAGGTTCTAAGCTGCCTGTTTGAAGGGCTTGGAGAATTTGTGATAATGGTTGGGTCGGGAAGCGATCCTAATCAGGTTTTAAAGATGCTAGAGGAAGAGTTGAATCACCGAGGGTGCGGGGGTAAGATTAAAGCTATTGAGATAAACCTTACTGGAATGCTGGTATTTACCGGCCAGAAACCTACATCACTTCGCTTTGGGAGGGACCTTTCAGGAGAAGCACCGGCCAGCAAGGGAGAACAGTATGTGATGGCGATTGAGTCGTGGATGGACTCAGATGATGTGATAGAGATGATTGAATCTAAGTCAAGCAATCAGGTGATTAGAGAACGGGAAGAAGTCCCTAGGGTAGTTTTAGCTTGGCTGGAATGTTGGTATTTAATGGAGATGAAGCACCATCTACTCATTTATCCAAATTTTATACCCTGTGTCGAGCACATGGCCTTTCTCAGAATATGATAGCGATGTTATTTCCATGCTCGCTAGTAGGCATATCAAGTCAATGGTACTATATGCAGTCAGAGGAGACTAAGGCTAGCTAGAACTACATCACTGCAGAGTTCCAAACAGATTTTGCATTTTTAGAAACCCCCAAGGCAGACCATGTGAGATCTGCTCACATGCATACAGAGGGAGGGGGAGTCGCTCACCGACTACATACAGCGGTGAAATTTTATCTATCTAGTGTTGATGCCTAGACCATCTGAGCCTTCTATAGTACAGTTGATAATGGGGGGATCCCGAGAATAGTACCACTACCATCTGGCGAGGTTAACTATACCAGATTTTGATGAGTTATCATACTATGCTCATCACCTCGACAGGGAGTTCACATTCAGACATCGTAATATCCATGTAGTGGGAACGGAAATACCCACCAGTTATGTGCTAGCGATGTTATCTCGGTCCAACCTAGTGGTTAACGCAGTAGCCGATGAGGGTGACAGCATAGGGGAAGATCCGTTGGCAGAAGTGTTCTCAACAGAGGGAGGTAAACACAGAGAGACACAATGAAGGTGGAATTTGGGAAAGTACCAATAAGGGTGTCCATTGATGTCGATGCATATGTCCCTAAGTCGAGAAGGAAAAGGAAACCCGAAGAAGGAACCTCAGCTGAGGAAGAGATAATTTTTGGTGGGAAGAAGTCCATAAGCTTAGATTTTTACAAGTTGAAGGGGTGATGGGGCCAAGCAGAGGATGGATATGATATTTGATAGATTATGATAGGTTATAAAAAATGATAGATTATAGAGAATATCTGGGACGGAAGGATTCGAACCTCCAAATAGCGGGACCAAAACCCGTTGCCTTACCACTTGGCTACGCCCCAATTTCTATCCAACACTAGTACCCTTGGGTCAATTCTACGGAAATGAGAGTAATGGAAAATGGAGTACTAAGGGTTACTCAGAGTGGTAGAGTTTTCAAAAGAGATGAGATTATACAGCTCAATGACTCTAGGTCGGAGGAAATAGCAACGGAATAGCCAGAGCCACCCCTGGCCCCAAAGGTGGATGAAGACATACTGGATATAGATCCCTTGGTAAATCAGTTGAAAGGGACTCATGCAAAATACAATATGGAGGCTGCTCTAGACATCCCAGAAGCACAGAATGGGCCTGGCGAATAGGTTGATGGAAATGCATGCTACACCCACAACCTTAGTGATTGAGATGTGCGTTGAAATTGGGAAAGGGATTACCCCCCCTTATATGCCCTCTATAACTTTTAATCATTCAAAGCTATCGTAGGAGCTAGGATTGCACAATCGAGCCTTATTTATAAAAGTTCAGATTTTTTATCAGGTAATACCGTGCGTGATGGTTGATGATGGCCCAGCCCTCAATCTTTGTCTTCTTAAGGTCCTGCCTTTTCTAGAGCTAAGGGAGGATATGCTAGCCAAATCTGATACAGTGATTCAAGCCTACGATGATTCAAAGAGAGGGGTGGTAGGCAATTTTGAAGCAGAGGTCACCACTAGAGGAGTGACCTCCAATGTGAAGTTCACTATGATGGATATTCCAGTAACTTACTCACTACTTCTAGGAAGGCCATGGATCCATGCGATAGGGGAAGTCCCTTCCACTCTGCATTAGAAAATAAAACTTATCCACAAGGGGAGGCTGGTAACAATCGAGGCTGATGAGGAATCAATGATGGCAGCTACCACATTTGAGGAGAGAAAAATGCAAGGGCTGAGGGTGGCAACAGCCACAGAAGGAAAGAAGAAGGGGTGCGAAACTCCGAAGGGATATCACTTCTTCCCCGGAAGCCTGAGAACTCAGATGAAGAAGTAGGGTTTCATTCTTGGAAAAGGCTTGGTGTGAGCGGGCGACACAGAGCGGTGAGCCAAGAGCACGCGGAAAATGAGAGGTGCAATCCACCGGGGTGTTTGAAAAAGAAGCACTAGGTCGGTGACCCGGGGAAAAGGTTGAAAAGACAGGGCGTAACATTTTAGATCGGTTCGAACCCGAATCCGCCGTCTCTTAGTGTGGAGTCATTGCTTTGATTAGCTCTTTCTAGGAATTAGAGTCCTGTGAGGCTTAATGTCTGGGGGATGGCCCACTAAGACACAGAGATTCGGGTTCGGGATAAGTTGCTTATTTCTTATGTGATCACATTATATTACATCTATAGAAAACTGTATTCTCTTAATTGTGCATATTCGCACTTAGGTTATTTTTTGAGTTTACATGTATGATTTATGTATAGAAAAAGCAGTAAATCCATCCACAAAAAAGTAAGTAAATGCAGAAAATAAAATTACAAGGCTTTCAAAAAATCAGGGGATGCAACCGCCTGCTACCCTATTAATTACATTTCCTTAAAAATATGTGCAATGCCTGAAGGAAAAATAAAAGCCTAAACATACATCTAACCTGCATCCACAAAGGTTAGCACAGGGGATATCACATATGTTCAATTTGATTTTAGCGAGGCTTGTGTGTCCTAATTAAAATATCTTTTAAAGTTTTTTTTAAATAAAAATTGTTCATTTTTATTTACACGTATGTTAATCCATTTTATTAGTGAAAATGATCGCATGGCATAAAGTGAGGTCTGTTATCCGGGAATAATTTTAATTCCCTTCGTTGGGGTATTCTAGTACAAAAATTAAAAAGAAATAAAAGAAGAAGGAGAGAATTACAACATTATTTACAATAATAAGGAATAAAAATAATTCTTAGGTCCACAAATAAAGATCAGAAAGAGATGAACAGAAGAGGAGCATGGAATTTGTAGTTCTAGGAACTCAGGGGCTTACCGTTGCGGTATGAATCCACTTTGGTGTATCCGTTCGATCCCCGAGAGCGTTCCTCGTTCGTTTTGATTTACTTGTAATTTAATTGGAAAATACGTGTTTGTTTATCCAAAAGATAATCAGGCTCAGGTTCTAAATTTGTTTTAGACACGAGAATATCTGAGGATATATAAAGAAAAAAAAAGATGAAAACAATTAAAATTTAGAATCCAAACATCTTTAGGATCCGAATATCTTTGAAGAAAATATTTATCCAAAAGATAATAAGACTCGGGTTCTAAATTTATTTTAGACCCGAGGATATCTAAGGACTTTTTAAGAATAATAGATGAAGAAATTTGATTTTAAGATGAAGAAGTTTAGAATGCAAAAGTGTTTTGGATCTAAGAAAATGTTAGAAGAAAAGAAAGCATTTTTGTTGTAGTGTTTTTTAGTATTTTTTATTCTGAAAAGATGAATTTTTATCTGAATTTTCAAACCCCCTTATTATAAAAAAAGACTCGACTATTTATAAGAGTAATTCCTGAAATTCCAAAAAGGTAAGTTTTTCCAGCGAGGGGTCTCATCGAAAAAGAAAAGTCCAGTGAGGCCCCTCACCACGACTTTGACGAGGCATGAGCCTCACCAAGCTCTTTGGCGAGGCTCATGCCTCATCGAAGCTTGGCGAGGAAGCCTCACCAAGCTCTTTAGCGAGGCATGAGCCTCGCCAAAGGCTTTGGCAAGGCATGCCTCGCCAAAGATTGGTGAGGCAGCCTTGCCAAGCCCTTTGGTGAGGCAGCCTTGCCAAGGACTTTGACGAGGCTTGCCTCGTCGAAGACTTTTGGTGAGGTTTGCCTCGCCCACTTTTGGTGATACAGGTCTCCGGATTTGGTTTTCAGCTAATTTCAAATTTTTTTTGAGTATTTTATATTTTTTTAATTAATTTCTAAATTAAAGTCCTTTTAAATTCAACGATGAGGAAGACTCCCATTTGAAGATCGTCAAACGGTAAAAAATCATGTGATTCGAAGATAAATATCCCCAAAAATCCATGATCAATGAACGCGCGAGCTGGTACAAAATCCAGTGCTCACAGCTACCCCTCATGTGATAATTGCTGGTTGTAGAACTAGTATTATCACACGAAAAGAGCAGAGGGATTGAGAATATACCTGACCAGTGTGGCTGGTGACTTCTTGTTCCCAATTGGTGATGATATAGGCCTTCCTTTCTGGCATTGTGTCTTCATAGGGTTGTCCATCTCCTCTTCAGAATCCCTTTGGTACTTGATGCCTCTTGTGGGCTGGTCGACCATTTCTTTCTACGTCGTCCCTATTGTAGTCGGTAACCGTTTCATTCTCCAGTTGATAAATGAGATTGTTTCTTTCTTCAGCCATCGAGATAACCGTTTCCTTCTTTGGTTATGTTTTGAATTTCCTTAATAGGATGTTGACTTGTTTCCTATAACAAATCATGGAAAAGTATAATGTTAATACATTTTATGATGAATGTTTTAATTATTTGATTGAGTTTATGCGAAGCAAAAATTTTTGCCCCTTCAATCAAAAAT
>CATIWQ010133077.1:0-15471 GCA_949673415.1 Euphorbia schlechtendalii | reverse complement strand
CACGTGGTATGTAGTTGTTTTTTATGCAAATGCAGATACTAGGTAAATCTTGGGAGTAAAATGATCTAAAGTGGAATTCTATGAAAAAAGAGTGAAAAAGGTGCAAAAAAATGCATGGAACTTAAAGATTTGGCTTAGGATTGAAGCTGTCGAAGATCGGTGAAGTTGTAAGAAGAATTCTGAGTAAAACTAAATTTGCGATCGCGACTTGTTTACTTCAGAAATAGAAGTCTGCCAATTAAAGATTCATGGTCACGACTTATGTCTCGCGGTCTCGCCTTGGATGGTTTTTTGGTATTAACTTCTTAACTACCAACTACTAGATAAGCATGATCAACCGCCATCAACTACCAATGAACAGACACCTATCAGAAGTCAACCAATCATGAAATGGTGCCTATCCATTGTGGATTATATCAAAGCTCCTCAACCAATCACAATGAAGAGATGCAATCTTTCACCAATGGACACATCCCTTCGTTTAGATAGACGCAACCCTTCAAACTCTATAAATAGGGTTCCAATCCTCACAAATTTCATGCATTGAAAAGTGGTGCATTCAAGGAAGTGCGGTGCATAAAGTTAAAGAGAGATATAGTGTGTGTAGATAGATTCGCTATATTCTTAAGTGTTAGCGAGAAAATGTTTAAGTGATTCGAATCCTTGTTTCGATCACTAGATTTCTCTATATTCTCGAGCGATTGTTGTATACATGTACTTGCACATCACTTATCAATAAAAGTTTTCGTTCTTCAATATTCGTTTGTTCGATATTCGCAAAGAATAGCATCCTAGCGGAGGTTCTGTATAGGCCGAGACTGAATTCAAAGCAAATGCAGGAACTGCGGGAATTGATGACTCCCATTAAAGAGTGGATACGGTTTGATCAACTTTAGCTTTCACTTGCATACCTTCCAACTTTGCTTTGCTTTCTACTTATACTTTCTATTTCGAAGTTTATGATATGTCTATGTGTCATAATGCGTATTTCATGCTAAGTCATTTATATTAATCAAGTTATATGCGTTGGAGTTCATTTTAAGAGTAGTTTCGGGGTTAACAATATCGTGTATAATCACTGGATCTGTGATATAACGCTGTTTAGTAAGCCAACATTTTTGGAATGGTAACTTGCTAAATGTGGCTATGTGAGAGCGACCCATACTAAGCATAGTATTGATGTTGTCTAGGTTTATATAATTATCTTATTTCATTTGTGCTAGATTTAGAAAAGTTATTTCATGTGTTGCTCCGCGGCTAATCATTGAACATTTGAGTGTTTTGAACCGAGTTTGTTAGAGTAGTTTAGTGAATTGTAACATCTTTGTTGAACTTGCATGTTTTCTCTGCTATACTTGTTCGTAGTGAAAATCTTTATATTTAGATTCTCTAATCTTCCACATCTATATTTACTCTACTTTTCATTGTAATCTTCCTATCCAAAAATCTCAAATCTATTTTTATTTTCTTTACTTTGTTTTTCCCTTATTGGTCTTTAGACTTAGTTCCTTCCCTGTGGGTTTGATATCTTTTAAAACTACATCGCAACTGTATACTTACAGTTATCATCATTTTTCTATTTGAGAATGGTATTGACAACACCTGCATTTTACGTGAACAAGTTTTTAGCATTATTATTAAGGATAAGCCTTACGGAACGACTGTAGCCAAGTCTTGTGAATAAGTTATTAAAATTATCAGTAGAAAAGTGGTGAATAGGCTCAGGAAGATCAAATTCTTCCTGATCAAGGGTTAAGGTTCCTTCCACATCCTCATCACTGCTCACCACTAGTACATTTTTCTATAATGGTCTATTGGTTGAAGAGTGCTTACATTAAGTCCCTTTTGCTTTTGTGATAACTTCTTCCACATGGGGTGTAGCACCAGGAATCATAGTTTTTGAGTCCTCTTCCTTACTCTTCTTAGGATCACTCTACTCTTATTTTTTTTCTGAGACAACTAATTTGCGCTTTCTTTGACGTAGGGTTTCCTCTACATCCATAGCACTTTCTTATTCCTCAACCTGTTGCTTCGTCTCAGCTTTGCTATGAGTGCGATTTTTTGCTTTTCACTATCTTCTTTGTCATGCTGGGGGCTAGGCAGGTGCATCTCCTACCCTTCTTTTAAAGGGGCTCTTCTTCTTGTCTTTTAATGATATAACTTTAAGCCTAGGTGAGGTTATAGTAGCCATAACTTACTCTAGCTTAGTTGATAGAGGAACATTATCACTAATGTCCTCGCTGCCTCCTCAAAATCGACCATAAAACTGTTTTCCTCCTCCTTAGGCACATCCGAAGGTAATACTAACAGTACACACTTGAGTTTTCTCTTCTCTTGTGCTTTATTGTACCGAGTATGCACTTGGTAGTGATACTGTTTGGTGAAGTGCAGTAAGTCCAAAGTTTTCTTTACTAGCACTATTGTCTCACATGGCCCTCCATGATATGAGGGAACATTTACTTTCATTGCCTTCCTCAAGGCGGTTATGAGGTAATCACAATGATAGATAGTAGTCAGCTTGGTCAGATGGTGAAGAATCACCCTACCTAGTTTAGCCTCTTACCCTTTACCATATGGTAGACCACACACCTCTCGAAATACATACAGCTAGTAACATACCCCATCTTGGGTAACAGCAACTTAACAACCATCTCATGGCTAGCTCTAGCTGTCTAGCTCATCCCTGATGCTGCAATCTCCATTGGCACAAAGTTGGCTGGGAGTTCACAATCCTCAAGAATGATGATGGCATCTTCATCGCTAATCTTTCTGAGTTGAGTTCCTTTGTGAGGCATGTTGAGAATGCTCGCAATCAGTCTTGAGCAAATCAGGTAGGAGTTTCCATCAATTTCCATCAATAGGACATCATTAAAGCCCTGGATGGTGTAGAGATTTAATTAGAATGCCCTAATTAGACTTGCGATGGCTAGTCCCTCTAATTGCAAAAACTAGCTTAGGTTCTACTACTTGATGATTTTATGCATGATGCAGTTTTTTATAAGACTTTCATAGTCTATTCCATACATCAAGCCAAATTCCAGATTGGATTCCCAATCAACTTTGGTGAAGAGAGTTCCTTTAGGCAAAGTGATTTTCTAAAGCTTTCCTTCAGCATTCATGATGAGGCTTCTCTTTGAGGTGGATTGAAGTCTGAAGGTAGTCTTAGTGATCGCCATTTGAGATAAAAGAAAAGGAATTTTGAGAGGAGGATTTTAGGGTTCTTAGCTTTTGAAAATTGAATAGAATTCAAGGATGGAAGTAACCTCTCTCTTCAACTCCTTCAGCCTTTATAGATGATCTTCTTCTTCTTCACATGGGGTTCACCATACCAATAAGCTGCCTTAGGATATTGAACTGCTCCTTTGGCAATGGTTTGGTGAAAATGTTTACGCGCTATTCCTTTGAAGGAACATACTCCAGTTTGACATCTCCCCTTAGCACATGATCTCTAATGAAGTGATGTCTATTGTTGACATGCTTCATTTTTCCATACTGAACTGGATTCTTGCTCTTGTTTTCACACATAACTTTGAGAAACTTTCAGTTGCTGTTTGATCTATAATAGTTGTGCTACACAACTTCCTACTGTCATGTACTCAGTGCAACAGAAGTTTGCTTCTTGCTATATGATGAGAATAAGCATTCTCCAAGGAAATGACATCCTCTTGTGGTGTTTTTCCTATCGAGCTTGTATCTGCCATAGTCAGCATCTGTGAATCCTCTTAGAGTGAAATCCAAGCTATTGGGATACCACATACCTGCTTCAAGAGAGCCTTGCAAATACTGAAGAATCTTCTTCATAGTTTCTAGATGTGATTCTTTGGGATCAACTTGATAACGAGCATAGTAGCACACAAAGTACTATACGTCAGGCCTACTAGCTGTAAGATAAAGAAGAGAGCATATGATTCCTCTGTAGAATTTGCTGTTTACAGGTTTTCCAGCTTCATCTTTACTTAAGATAGTATCATTAGCCATGGGAGTGGACATTGGCTTTGAATGCTCCATGTAAAACTTCTTCAGGACTTCTTTGGCATACTTTACTTGATAACGAGCATAGTAGGACACAACATACTATATGCCAGGCCTACTAGCTATAAGATAAAGAAGAGAGCATATGATTCCTCTGTAGAATTTGCTATCTACAGGCTTTCCAGCTTCATCTTTACTTAAGATAGTATCATTAGCCATGGGAGTGGACATTGGCTTTGAATGCTCCATGTCAAACTTCTTCAGGACTTCTTTGGCATACTTTTCTTGACTAATGAAGATTCTATCTTCAGTCTTCTTAATTTGAAGACTAAGGAAAAAATTGAGCTCTCTTATCATTGACATTTCGAACTCGCTTTTCATTTGATTGCTGAACTCCTTGCGCAACTTCTCATCAATTTCTCTAAATATGATATTATCCACATAAATTTGGACTAAGCAACATATCTTCTTTCCTTCGCTTGATAAACAGGGTTGTATCTGCTTTTCCTCTTTCATAACCTTTGTTGATCAAGAAATTAGTCAGCCTCTCATACCAAGCTCTTGGATCCTGCTTCGATCCATAGAGAGCTTTCTTCAATTTGAAAACATGCTTAGGATTCTTTAGATCTTCAAAGCATGGAGGCTGGTGAACATAAACTTCTTCTTGAATGAATCTATTTAGGAATGCTCTTTTAACATCCATTTGAAACAATTTGAAGTTCATATGGGATGCGAAAGCATACAAGATTCGAAATATCTTCAAGCTGAGCTACAAGAGCATAAGTCTCATCATGATCGATTCCTTCTTGGTGATTATAGCTTTGAGCAACAAGTCTAGCCTTGTTCCTGATAACAAAGCCATCGTCATCAAGCTTGTTCTTGAAACCCCATTTGGTGCCCATAATTGATTTCCCTTTAGGCTTAGGAACTAGATCCCAAACATCATTGCACTTGAACTGATCTAAATCCTCTTGCATTGCGATCATCCAATAATCATCTCCTTCTACATATTCGAACTTCTTGGGTTCAATCAATGAAATGAATGATGGATGACTCATCATCTTGCTAAGCTGATCTCGTGTCATAACTAGATTGTGAACATCATCAACTATGATGTTGAGCACATGACTGTGATGAGACCTAATCTCCCTTGGTAGACTCAGATCAGCAGCTGGAGGATATTCAATAGGTTGCTGAGGTGGAGTTTGATCTTCCTCATCATTGAAGTTGATAGAGAGATCATCAACTTCTTTGAGTTCCTCAGCTTCAGGTTCTTAAGGTGGGTTGGGTAGCATAGAGAGTGGCATGTTGAATGGATTTGCTTGCGGGGTTACTCCTTCATCTTCATCAAAAGGACACTTATTTACATAGTTAGTTTCATCGAAACCCACATGCCTAGACTCCTCTAATAGGCTAGTTCACTTGACATATATTTTATATGCCCTGCTATTAGTTGAGTATCCTAGAAAGATACCTTCATCAGACTTAGTATAAGACTTACCTAGTTACTGCTTGGTGTTAAGAATAAAGCACCTACAACCAAATGATCTTAGATGAATAATCTTAGGTTATCGCACTTGCCAAAGCTCATAGGGTGTTTTCTCTAGAATTGGGTGAATTAAAACCCAATTCAAGATATAACAAGTTGTGTTAAAAGCTTCTCCCCAAAAGTACTTTGGTAGATTATTATCACTCAACATGGATCAAGCCATTTCAACTATGGTTCTATTCTTCCTGTTTACAACCCCATTTTGTTGAGGAGTATAAGGAGAAGAGTTGTGGTCAATACTATGTGCTGAACATAATTCTTCGAAATGAATGTTCTCAATTTCATGTCCATGATCACTTCTGATTCTACTAATTTTAGTTCCTATTTCGTTTATTATTCAATTACTGAGCTTGACAAAACATTCATTTGTTTCATCTTTGCTACTCAGTAAGACTACCCAAATGAATCTCATGAAGTCATCCACAACCGCCAACGAAAATCTCTTACCACACAAGCTCATGGGTTGAATTGGGCCAAAAAGATCTAGGTGGAGGAGCTCCAATGATCACTTAGTTATTATGTGATTAATTGACCTAAATGATTTCTTAACCTGCTTACCTAATTGGAAAGATGAGCAAATTTATTATTTTTGAAGCTGATACTGGGTATACCCATAACTAATTGCTTTTTAGCCAGTTTGGAGAAAATGTTCATATTTATATGACCCAACCTTCTATGCCAAAGCCACAAATTATCATCCTTAGATATAAGACACAAATTAGTGGAGCTAGGGGATAAATCAATAATATACACATTATTGATTCTAGGAGCAAAGAGAATAGTTGAGTCAGTCTTACAATCAACAACTAAGCAACCTGGTGAGTCGAATTTAACCTTTCTACCTTTGTCACAAAGAAGGGCTACACTAAGCAAGTTCATTTGACCAAAGAAAACTCTTCGATTGAAGGAGAGACACCAATAGAGCCACACCCTACAATCTTGCCTTTGTTGTTATCTCAGAAGCTGACACTACCATTTCTTTTGCGCTCCAATGAGATGAACTGACTTTCATCTCCCATTATATGCCTTGAGCATCCGCTATCCAAATACCACATTCTAGAGTCATCAGCGGATGTGAGGCTCACCAGTAAAACAATTATGTTTTCTTAGGTACCCATGCTCTTGAGCTGGGTTCTCCTTTGTTAACAGTGCTTAAGTTACTCCAGTAGTACACGTCATAATAACCATTTTTATGTCTACAGAGAATTGTAAAATGTCCAGCTTTTTCACAAAAACCATACACCATTTCTACTTTGGACTGGCTCGCTTTCTTCTTTTTAGAGGAATTCTTCCTCTTAGCATTGCGAGTTTGGTTATTCAAAGTTCAACTATTGGCTGGAGGAGGAACCCATTTCTTCTTTAAAGCTATTATCTCAGTAGTCAACTCATCTAATTCCTTAGTGAGCTTGCTAGGATTACATTCTTGATACTTAACTTTTTCTTGAAGAAAGCATATATCAAGCGATAAGGAAGTAACAGTGTCTTCCTGATCTTCACTTCTCCTCACTAGATCCTTGATCTTCTTTCTTAACTTATTAGTTAGTTTCATAACATCAAAGTGTATCTGGGTGAATTCTTCAATAGACAAAGGAATTTAAGAATGTACTTCAGCTTGAGGAGATTTTCCTTTGCTATGCTCAGCTTCAGAGTTAGTAGCGGTTTGGCTTCTATTTGAGGTAGATGCTAAGCCTTTGCCTCTATCATTCTCAATGGCCATCAAGCAGAGGTTGGCGAAATCCGTTGCTTTTTCATCGGATGATAAAGATTCTTCTGAATTGCTCTAGGTGGCAGCAAGTGGCTCATTCTTCTTAGCGAACCTTTTCTTGTACCTATCCTTCTTATTCTTTGGACAGCTCGAATAAATATGTCCTTTTTCTCTACAGCCAAAGCATTTGATATCTTTGCTATGTTCCTTCTTGAGTCCTTCTACAACTCCTCGTCGTTGCTGAGTTGACTTGATTTTCACAGGAAACTTCTTCTTGTTGAACTTCCTGTCCTTCTTCATGAAGCGTATGAAATGCCTAGTCAGAAGGGCCATTTGCTCATCAAAATCACAGCTTGTGGATTCATTAGAGGAATCAACTTTCAAGATAATGGCATTACCCTCTCTCTCCTTGCCCTTACTCATTTTGGAGTCATCAGTATATTTTGTTAGGCTCATCTCTTAAGTCAGCGAGGTGCTTATCAGCTCATCATAGTTTTAGGCCTTAAGATTATGAGCCTCCTCAATCGCGCTCTTCTTGATATCCCACTCTAAGGTAAGAGTTTGGAGAATCTCCTTCACCAACTCCTCTTCAGTGAATTCCTTGCTAAGCCTCTTCAATTCATTAATGATGTTAATGAACCTGGTATCATAGCCTGAATTCCCTCGCTAGTACCCATCTGGAACATCTCATACTCTCTCAACTTGAGGTTGATTTTGGACTCCTTGACCTTGTCAGTCCCCTCGTAGGTAATCTCCAACTTCTTCTAAATTTCCTACGCTATCGCAGCCTGAGACCCTGTTAAATTCAGTAAGATCTAGGGCATAGTGTAAGTAATTAATCGTTGTGGTATTCTCTTTTAGAAGCCTCAAGTCAGCATCATCATAATCCTCTAGATCGAATGGAACATGTTTCCCATTCCTAACCACAGTAGGAATTCATGGGCCAAGCTTGATAGTAAGCCATACTTTCATGCTTTGCGATTGAATAAAAGTTTTCATGCGATTTTTCCAAAATATGTAGTAAATACCATCGAACAAAGCTAGCCTAGTTACATGCTATTGCAAGTAATTGATCATTGAGGTATTCTCTTTGAGAAGGCTCAAGTCAGCGTCATCATAATCCTCTAGATTGACTGGAACACATTACCCATATCCAACCACAGTGGCCAAGCTCGATAGCGAGCCATGCTTGCATGCTTTGAGATTGAATAAAATTTTTCATGCAATTTTTCCAAAATATGTAGTGATTACCATCGAACAACTCTGGCCTGGTTACACACATTCCCTCCTTCAGGAGCATTATCTGTCATGAGTCGAAACAAAAACTGTTGTAAGTCATTTATGGATCTTTAGCTCAAAGATGATTAGTCTATAAGTTGAGCACTGCTCTGATACCACTTCTTAGTCCTAAATGGCTTAATTAAACAACAGAGGGGGTGAATGCAATTCTTGGTTACTTTTTGGATTTTATAAAACTATTTACCAAGTTCAATTTTTAGATGGGTGCTGAGTATATTGTGCTTAGCTGTGTCTAAAAACTACAAATTGCTTAGCCTTGCTTGCATATTTTATCTTCAATCACTGTTGAGTACCTTAGTTAGCATGGATTGGTTTTTCAATCAAAATGACTAACAGAGATAGAATGATGAATGCGATAAATGCAAACGAATAAAGTTAGAACTTTAACACCTGAGATTTCGAACGTTGAAGCGCGAGATAAATCTGTTGCCAAAAACTTGTTTATCTTTAAGAAATCCGTTCTGATGGAGAGGCGCACGAGATGTAACATGGAATTCTACCATCCATTGACTTGCTGACATTGTAGAGTAGCACAGAGACAATTAGAAGCGGTGTATGTTAGAGGATTCCTTTTGGTCTTGGACTTCAGTGAGGAAACTCCAACATTCCGTACTA
The DNA here is from genome assembly GCA_949673415.1 of Euphorbia schlechtendalii. Classification (NCBI taxonomy): domain Eukaryota; kingdom Viridiplantae; phylum Streptophyta; class Magnoliopsida; order Malpighiales; family Euphorbiaceae; genus Euphorbia; species Euphorbia schlechtendalii. Next base: position 6,331 of record CATIWQ010133077.1, on the reverse strand, counting down.
ACACCTTTTGTATGTGAGGACCACTGGAATATATTCTTTCATTTCAGCACTTTTTCACCTGAAAAGCATCAACAGTATATTATGTTTCTAAAAAAAACCACTAGTAGCACAAGTGTCAAATATTTCTCTAAGTGTCAAAGGTACACATCTTTTATAATAAAAAGCTAACTCAGCACAGCTGAGTGAATATCTTATAAACTATGTAATACTCAGCTCAACTCAACTTTTCTTATTCAAAGCCGTAACTTAATTAATTACTCAGTATACTAAATTGTTTTCCCTTAAGCAAACTCATGTAAACTTCTTTAATTAAGAGTATTGTGAGCATTGGATTTTGTACCAGCTCGCGCGTTCAATGATGACGGCTTTTCGGGATGTTTATCCTCGAATCACACAATTTTCGATTATCTGAATATCTTCAAATGGGAATGTTCCTCGTTGTCGAATTGTGTTAAAGACTTTAATTTATAAAGATTTTGGCAAATTTTATTAAATAAATAAATTCAAAAATATATAAAAATAAATAAAAAATAAAAATAAAAAAATAATAATCCGACCGAACTGGGCTCGCCGATCGGGTGAGCCCATGGCTCGTTGGAACCAGCAAGCCCAGTTTAACCCAGCCCGATCCCTATATATATCGGGACTTTTTTGGATTGAGGGGGGCTTGGGATTTTAGAGAAAAATCTAATTTTTAGAGGAAAAACCACGAGGAAAATAACAAAAATATTTTCTTTCAAATTTTCTTGAATAATTCGGATCTAAAATACGTTTGGATTCTGAATCTTTAATTATTTTCAATTCAATTTTCTTCCATCAACTTTTCTTTAAAAATCCTCAGATATTCTCTGGTCTAAAATAAATTTAGAACCCGAGTTTGTTTATCTTTTGGATAAATAAACATTTATTTTTCCACAATAAACCGCAACTGAAAAACAAATGAGAAACGCTCCCAGGGATCATACAGATATGCCGAAGTGGATTTGCGTCAAAAGGGTAAGCCTCTGAGTTCTTAGAGCCGCTCCATCTTGTGTTTTCTATGTTATTCTACGTGTGAAACTAGGAATTATTTTATTGCTTTGTAAATGTTGTAATTTTCCTTCTTTATCCATAATTTCTTTATTAATGGAAATTAATGTTAGAATACCCCCACGAAGGGAATACAAATTATTCCTGGATAACAGACCTCACCTTTTGCCATGCGATCATTATTAGTAAATAAGAATGATCAACATACTTGTAAATAAAATAAAGTATTTTATTTCTAACTAAAAACTTTAAATCGTCGATGTTTTAATTAGGCCACACGGGGTCTTCTCAAAATCAAATCGATCAAATGTGTAAATATTGTGCTATATCCTATGCTAACTGTTGTGGATGTAGGTTATATGCATGCCTAGGGTTTATTTTCCTTCGAGTATCGCAAATATTTTACGGAAATGTAGTTAATAGATTAGGCGGGCGGTTGCATCCCCCGAGGTTAGTAAACTTTAATATTTACTTTTCCGCATTTATTTACTGCTTTATGTATGGATATACTACTTTCCGCACATACGTAAATCATGCATAATAACTCAAAAAATTATGTAAGTGTGAATATGCACAATTAGGAAATACGGTTTCCCATAGATGTAATATAATGTGATCACATAAGAAATAAACAACTTATCCCGAACCGGAATCTCTGTGTCTTAGTGGACCGTTCCCCGGACGTTAAGCCTCACAGGACTCTAATTCGGGGAAAGAGCTAATCAAGGTGGCGACTCTACACTAAGAGACGGCGGATTCGGGTTTGACTGATCTAAATATGTTTTCGCTTTCTCTACCAAACCTTTTCTGGGTCCCCGACCCGTTATCTTTTTAAAAAACCCCGGTGGACCAAGCCTCTCATTCCGCGAGCTCTCAGCCCATCGCTCATTATCGTTCGCTCATAGTGGCGACTCCGATGGGGATTTTTTCTAAAAATTTTTTTAAAGGTTTTAGATTTTGGATAAGTGTTGAAAATTATTGATCAAATTATTCCATATTTTTTTAATTATGACATATTCATAATTTCGCATTGTAATAGAGGGGATTAGCCTGTAAGTCTAAGGTACCCTATTACCGCAAAGCTTTCTCTTGTACTAATCTGCCTCCCTAAGAAAAGATAGTACTTGAGCGGGTGGAGCACTTATTGCCATATCGCATGTACCTCCCTCAATAGAATTCATTTGGGGAGAGGCTTGGAGTGTATTTTAGTGCAACAAGAACCTTCTACATCAAGAACCCACTTACAAACCTCATGTAAATAAGCTAGAGACATTTTCCCTAGGCTGTTACCCGGTAAATGACCATGCATTATATTTTTCTTACAGGTGCGCTCCTTAATATCTTCATGGTACTAAGATGAACTAAACTTAGGGTAGATACTAATAAAAAACCCTATGCACGGGAGTTATATTGAACGTTACATAATGTGTGCTACATGTTTAATACTTATCACTGTACAAATGTCATGCTAACAACGAATCTTAGTGCAGACAATTGAACGCACACACTTATAATGATTAAAATGAAGTAACATTGCATCTTCTCATCATCATGATGCCAAATCAGTGTCACGCATGCTTAGGATTAGATGACACTCGAGAACTTGTTACCCTAGGACAACATGAACCAGTTAGAATCATGAAACATCATTTACCTCTTTTCTGCGAGATGTCCAATTGATATCCGGCTATTAGCCCGTACAAGGTAAACATACCTTTCTTTTACTGCGTGATGTCCACTTGACATCTGACACTTAGCCCACAAGGGGCAATAATATATCCTACACATTATCTTTGAGATATCTACTCGACGTCCAACTCATAGCCCACACGAGGCAATCACACATACTACATAACCCAAACGGGGCAAATACCTACCAAAACCATTTTTTCCTACATCTCTTGATATCCCTACTTACATCTAAACCTAAACCCACACGAGGTGAACTTACCTTACAAATCTTCAAGGGTATATGCTTAATACGCGAACCATCCACCCACATGGGGTAGTGATTCGTACATCACCACATACCCTCAATTTGCGATGACCACACAGGCATCCGTAACTACGCCCTAATTGGGCAAAATAATTAAATCATTCACTCAATAGCTACATACAATATATATTTTCATTTCACCATGGTATGTCTCACTACTTACCAGAAATAATTTTAACCTCCTCATTCCATAAGATCTAGTCATAGTATGAAATCTCAAACTATTGACCTATTATCATATGGGTAACTTGGTCGCCTCACTTACACCACTCATATTACGATGTCGCACAGACATCGTACAACCCCAAGTGTTGGATTTTCATTCCCACTTATTTTTTATTCCTACCTATTGACTAATCCGTTTGTTTCAAATGGATTAACAAAACATATTATTCACATCATGGCATACTAACCCTTAGGAAATGCAGCCATAACATTAAATATCTCACTCATTTTTCGCATCACGAATCATGTCATGAATCCCAAATGTATGGTCTAATCTTTTACTTGTGTATCGAAGGGGCTTGGAAAAGGCCTACTTACTACCTGGTCCGCATTTCTCTAATCGTGGCTAATCTGGAGGGGGTTCCGTACACTGACTCAAGTGAGGACTCGGGTTCCAATTTAGATTCAATTCAATGTACATCTTTCATGACCAATCCACGAGAAGAAGGTGTGGGGGAGGATCACCCTGTCCTTATGGGATAAAATTCTCAGCAGACACATCAGCCATCGGTAAGCGCCGAGATTGCAGTTACCTTGAATGCCTTTGCTAATAGCGAATAACTAGCATCGTTCATTAACCAACACACCGGGAGAGCTTAGAATGTGGTGTCCACCCTGGAGGTCACCCTTAACAATGGCAATCTAACTAACCGGCCTGAAACAGGGGGACTTCCTACCTCGCATGCAGTTTACCCAAATCTTACTACCTTTTTTCAATTCAGGGCAGGACAAAGTTAGCTGAACCAGAATTAATTCATCCTAGGATAACTTGGGTAGCCGACATTCGTACCAGGGCATCTCTTCCAAGGAATGACCTAACACCCTATTTCCAGTTGGATTACGTCAGTTACCTCACAGTTCCAAGCACCTCAATTGGCCGTGGCCTTTCTGTAAGGATAATATAGCTCTTATCCAAGCGCAGGGAGTACCATCCTCTAACAACCTAGAATGGCAGAATTATGGCAACAATTCTTGTCCACTCATGGCAGCCATCTAATGAATCCATACTCAGCACAACTGATAATCAAGGATGAAGACAGCTTGCCCCTAAACTTCGCAATGCTGCAGTTTGAAAAGTATGTAGGATTTGGCGACCCACAAGCTCACTTAATGCATTATCAAATGGTGATGAGGTCATTAAGGGTCAGTGAATGGATGATGGCTAAACTCTTTGTGACCTTGGGCCACTCAGTCAATGAATGGTATAACCACCTTCTGTTGGATATAGCCACTCATACGAATAGCTTTGCTTAGGCTATAATGGGTGTTCACCACTTTTCTACTGATAAGTTTAATAACTTTTTCGCAAAGAGTTTGGCTATACATTAATGGTGCCAAAAACTTGTTCGTGTAAAGTATAGGTGTTTTTAGTACCTCTTATCAAATAGAAAAATGACGATAACTATAAGTATACAGTTGCGATGTAGTTTTAAAAGATATCGATCCCATTGGGAAGGACTATCTCTAAAGATCAACAAGGAAGATAAAAGAAAGAAAATAAAATATATTGATATTTTGGATAGGAGGGTTAGAATGAAGAATGAGTTAATATAGATATAAAAGATCAGAGAATTTAAATATATAGATTTTCCCTACTAAATAAGGATAGTAGAGAAAACATGCAAGTTCAACAAAGATGTTACGATTCACTAAACTAATCTAATAGACTCGGTTCAAAACACCCAGATGTTCAATTATTCGCTGCAGAGCAACACATGAAATAACTTTTCTAAACCTAACATAAATGAATTAAGACAATTATATAAACCTGGACAAAGTCAATACTATGCTTAGTACGGGCCGCTCTCACATAGCCACATTTAGCAAGTTACCATTCCAAAAATGTTATCTCACTAAATAGCATTATATCACAGATCCAGTGATTATACACGATATTGTTAACCCTGAAACTAATCTTAAAATTAACTCCAAGGCATATAACTTGATTAATATAAAAGACTTAACGTGAAATACACATTATGACACATAGACATATCATAAACTTCGAAATAGAAAGTATAAGTAGAAAGCAAAGCAAAGTTGTAAGGTATGCAAGTGAAAGCTAAAGTTGATCAAACCGCATCCACTCTTTAATGGGAGTCGTTAATTACCGCAATTCCTGCATCTGCTTTGAATTCTGTCTCGACTCCTATAGAACCCTCCTCTAGGGTGCTATTCTTTGTGAATATCGAACAAAGGAATATTGAAGAATGAAAAATTTTATTGATAAGTGATTTGCAATTACACTTATAGAACAATTGCTCGAATATGTAGAGAAATCTAGTGATTGAAATAAGGTTCAAATCACTTATACATTTTCTCACTAACTTAGAACGAAACGAACTCTACACTATTTTTCTCTCTATCTAAACACCATATATTCCACTCTCACTCTCTCTACCACCAATTCGAAGAAATTGGTGAGGCTTGGAGCCCTATTTATAAAGTATGAAGGGTTGCGTCTATCCATACGAAGAGTTGTGTCCATTGGCAAAAGACTGTATCACTTCATTGTGATTGTTTGAGTTCATTTGATCTTATCCACAATGGAAAGGCACCTTTTCATGATTGGTTGACTTCCAAAAGGTATCTTTTAGTTTGGTAGTTGATGGCGGTTGATCATTCTTATCTGGTGGTGAATAGATGAGAAGAGTTGACAAAAAAATCATCAAAGTCGTGACCGCGAAGTACATGTCACGACTAGGAATACTTGGTTCGAAACTTTTTGTTTTGAAGAATACTAAGTCATGACCACGAATGGTTATCGTGACCATGAATTGTGTTTTTCTTCAGAATCCTTCTTGTAACTTTACCGATCTTCGAAAGCTTCGATCCTAAGCCAAATCCTTAAGTTCCACGCATCTTTTTGCACCTTTTTCCCTCTTTTTTCATAGATTTCCAACTTTAATCATTTTACTTCCAAGATTTACCTAGTACCTGCATTTGCATAAAAAACAACTACATACCACATGAAATCTTTTATATGAAGTATAAAACTGACTCAAACTATGGTGTTTATTATGTAAAATTATTATGATAATAAGTGTAACTATACACTTATCATGAGGATGTTGGGTAATA
>CATIWQ010133060.1:0-31193 GCA_949673415.1 Euphorbia schlechtendalii | reverse complement strand
TCACTCTTAAAGTTAACTCAAAAGCATATAACTTGATTAATATAAAAGACTCAACATGAAATACACAATATGACACATAGACATATCATAAACTTCAAAATAGAAAGTATAAGTAGAAAACAAAGCAAAGTTGTAAGGTATCCAAGTGAAAGCTAAAGTTGATCAAACCATATCCACTCTTCAATGGGGGTCGTCAATTCTCGCAATTCTTGTGTCTGCTTTGAATTTGGTCTCAGCTCGTACAGAACCTCCGCTAGGATGCTATTCTTTATGAATATTGAATACACGAATATTGAAGAACGAAATTTTTTATTGATAATTGATTTGCAATTACACTTATACAACAATTCCTCGAATATGTAGAGAAATCTAGTGATCAAAATAAGGTTCGAGTCACTTATACATTTTCTCGCTAACTTAGAACGAAATGAAATCTGCACGATTTTCTCTCTAGAACTATGTATGCACGTATACACCTTATACCATATACCACATACCATGCCCATCCATCCAAAATTATGGAGATTGAAGCCCTATTTATAGAGTATGAAGGGTTGCATCCGTTCAAACGAAGGGTCGTGTCCATTGGTGAAGAGTTGTACCGCTACATTGTGATTGGTTAAATTGGTTTGATCTCATCTACAATGGAAAGACACCTTTTCATGATTAGTTTACTTTCAAAAGGTGTCTTTTCGTCTGACAGTCGATGGTGATTGATCGTTTTTATCTCGCGGTTAAAAGAAGAGAAGAGTTAACCAAAAATCGTCAAGGTCATGACCATGATATATGTGTAATGATCATGAAATGCCTTTTTCACATGATTACTCTTTACGATTTCTACCGATCTTTGACATCTTCGATCCTTTTCCAATTCCTTAAGTTCCACGCATACCTTTTTCACTCTTTTTGCATAGATTTCCAACTTTAATCATTTTACTTCCAAGATTTACCTAGTACTTGCATTTGTGTCAAAAACAACTACGTACCACATGAAATCTTTTTTATGAAGTATAAAATGACTAAAACCATAGTGTTTAATGATTGAAAATATCATGATTATAAGTGTAAATATACACTTATCATTTACCCAACATCACCTTTGAAAAGGATAAACTATGCTTAGCTTGCCAACTAGGTAAGCAGGTTAAGAAATCTTTTAAGTCAATTAATAACTTAGTAACTAAGTGACTATTGGAGCTCCTCCACCTGGATCTTTTGGCCCAGTTCAGGCAATAAGCATGGGTTGTAAAAGATTTTCGTTGGTGTTTATTGATGACTTCACGAGATTCACTTGGGTAGTCTTGCTAAGTAGCAAAGATGAGACATATGAATCTTTTATCAAGCTCAGTACCGAATAATGAACAAAATAGGAACTAAAATTAGTAGAATCCAAAGTGATCATGGATGTGAATTCAAGAATTTCCATTTCGAAGAATTCTGTTCAGTGCATGGTATTGACCAAAACTTCTCTTCTCCCTATACGCCTCAATAAAATGGGGTTGTAGAAAGGAAGAATAGAGCCATGGTTGAAATGGCTCGATCCATACTGAGTGATAACAATCTACCAAAGTACTTTTAGGGAAAAGCTGTTAACACAACCTATTATATCTTGAATTGAGTTTTAATTCACCTAATTCTTGAGAAGACACCCTATGAGCTTTAGCGAGGGCGCAAGCCTAAGATTGGTCATCTCAAATCATTTGGCTATAGGTGCTTTATTCTTAACACTAAGGAGCAGTTAGGTAAGTTTGATCCTAAGTCTGATGAAGGTATCTTTCTGAGATACTCAACTAATAGTAAGGCTTATAGAATATATGTTAAAAGAACCAGCTTGTTAGAGGAGTCTATGCATGTGGATTTCGATGAAACTAACAAGGTAGATGGATGTCCATCCGATGAAGATGAAGGAGTACCATAGTAAGCAGATCCACTCAGTATGCCTCTCTCTATGCTGACCAACCTAGCACAAGATCCCAAAGCTGATGAAGCCAAAGATGATGATGATCTTTCTATCAACTTCAATGATGGTAAAGATCAACCTCCACCTCAACATCCCGTTGTCAATCCTCTAGTAGTTGATCCGAGTCTTCCGAGAGAGATTATAATTCATCGCAACCACCGTTAGACAACATAGTTGTTGATATTCATAATCCAGTGATGACCCGAGGTCAGCTTAATAGGATGATGAGTCATCCAACCTTCATATCATTGATCAAACCCAAGAAGATTGAAGATGCAGAAGGAGATGATTATTGGATGATCACAATGCAAGAGGAGTTGGATCAGTTTAAGTGAAATGATGTTTGGGATATAGTTTCTAAGATGAAAGGGAAATCAATTATTAGAACAAAATGGGTTTTCAAGAACAAGCTAGATGAAGATGGCTCTATTATCAGGAACAAAGCCAGGCTTGTTACGCAAGGCTACAATCAGTAAGAAGGAATCGACTATGATGAGACCTATCCTCCTGTACCCCGATTAGAAGCAATTCAAATACTGTGTGCATTCGCATCTCATATAAACTTCAAATTATTTTAAATAGATGTTAAGAGAGCATTCTTGAATAGATTCATTCAAGATGAAGTCTATGTACGCCACCCTCCAGTCTTTGAAGATCTGAAGAATCTTGAGCATGTTTTGAAACTGAAGAAAGCTCTGTATGGATTAAAGTAGGCTCGTTGAGCTTGGTATGAGAGGTTGACCAATTTCTTGATCAGTAAAGGCTATGAAAGAGGAAAAACATACATCTTTGTTTATCAGGCGAAGAAAGGAAGATGTGTTGCTAGTCTAAATATATATTGATGATATCATATTTGGAGAAACTGATGAGAAGTTGTGCAAAGAGTTTAGCAAGTAGATGAAGAGCGAGTTCGAAATGTCTATGATGGGAAAAAAAATTTCTTTCTTGGTCTTCAAATCAAGCTGACTAAAGATGGAATTTTCATCAGTCGAGCCAAGTATGTAAGAGAAGTCTTGAAGAAATTTGACATGGAGCATTCGAATCCAATGTCCACTCCCATGGCCACTGATACTATCCAGAGTAAAGCTAAAGTTAGAAAACCTATGGACAGTAAGTTCTACAGAGGGATCATTGGTTCTCTACTTTATCTCACAACTAGTAGGCCAGACATATAGTATGTTGTGTGCTACTGTACTCGTTATCAAGATGATCCTAGAGAATCTCACTTAGCTACTATTAATAGAATTCTCAGATACTTGCAAGGTTCAATTGAAGCAGTTCTGTGGTATCCCAGCAGCTCAGATTTTACTCCTAGGGGATTTACAGATGCCGACTATGGCAGAGATAAGCTCAACAAGGAAAGTACAATAGGAGGATGTCATTTCCTTGGAGAGTGCCTTGTCTCATGGTATAGTAAGAAGCAAACTTCTATTGTGCTGAGTACATGGCAGTAGGAAGTTATGCAATACAACTGCTATGGACTAAGCAGCAATTAGAAGAATATGGTATAAAGTCAAGTTATCTTGAAGTTATGTGTTATAACAAGAGTGCAATTGACCTATCCAAAAATCTAGTTCACCATGGCAGGATGAAGCATATCAACATTATACATCACTTCATTAGGGAGCATGTGCTATAAGGAGATATCTAGTTGGAGTATGTTCCTTCTAAAGAATAGCGCGTTGATATTTTCACCAAGCCATTACCAAAGGAGCAATTCTGTGTTCTGAGGCAGTTAATTGGAATTGCTAATCCACGTTGAAGAAGAAGAAGAAGGAAGATGAAATTCATAAAATTTTGGCTAAGTGTTGGAGATTAAGTTTTGAGAAGACATGTGGATAACACCGTCAGTATTTAAATGTAATGGCGTGACGAATAGTTTGCGATTAATTTTCAAATCTCTATGTTTTCAAAAAGATCTGTGTTTGAATAGAAACCATTTCCACCAAATCTCACCATTTTACTGAGGTAGTTGATATTATGCAAATCTCAGTGTTCATTTTATTCTTGAGCTGTGGTAGCACCATGTGCCCCAGAGAGATACTGAGGTCTATAACAGGTGAACTGTTGAAGAGAGAAATATTACTTGCTTTTTGAAATTCAGAGCTTTCGAACCCTAAAATCCCTAATTCTCTTCTTCTTTCAAATCCTTTCCTTCAAACCTCTCAAATGATAATTACCCGCACAACCATTAGACTCAAGAACACTACAACAATGAAAATCATAGTTAACACTGAGGGGAAGACTGAAAAGCTCACTCTATAAGAAGGACCCTATGAAGGATTGTATGAAGTGGGCTATGAAGGACTGTTGCTCAACAAGATCATACATCACATCATCAAGCATAAGCACCTGAGTTCTTTCTTGAAGATGGAGGATCATGCTATCACAGGGCTCATTAGGGCATTCTATTCAAACCTTTACACCATTCAGGGGTTTGATGATGTTTTAATGATGGATTTTGGGGGAAAATCCACCCTCATTTATGCAAGGCTGATTGGAAGAGTTTTCAACATGCCCAACAAGGGCACTCAGCTCAGAAGGACCGACAACGAAGGTGCTATTGTAATTCTAGAAGATTGGGAGCTCCCTGCCAACTACGTTTCTGAGTATTTAATAGCTAGAGAGATGAGTTGGACCACTAGAATGTGCCATGAACTTGTGGTGAAGTTGCTGCTACCAAAAACAGGCTCAGTGACTAGCTGCACCTATTTTGAGAGGTGTGTGGTCTACCATATGGTAGGGGGTAAAAAGCTGAACTGGCCAATGATGATCCTTCATCATCTGATTTAGCTGACTACCGTCTACCACTATGGTTATCTCATTACCGAACTAATGACGATAGCAAAAGTGGACTTAGCTTAGTTTTTGGGGGAGTCTAGTGAAACAGTGCTGCTATTAAAGAAGTGATTCGAAATGCCACATTTTAGTAGACTGGTTTACAATCAGGTGCACGCTAGGTATAATAAAGCACAACAGAAGTGAAAGTTGAAGTGTGTACCTAAAGTGGTGTCTATGGACATCCTAAAGGAGGATGAAGATGGATTCATGGTGGATTTCAATGACAATGATGATTCAAACAAGGTTCCCATATCCAACATCCTCGAGAAAGTCACCATCACCTCCTCTCCTAAGAGGAAGGCTGCTTCCTCCAATGCTAGGGGGGAAAGCCTTGTAAAATCAAAAGCCGATGAGGCCCCAGCTTAGCCTCAATGATAAAGAAGACAAATGAAGGCCAAAACCCGCACCTAAAGAGAAGCGGAGGCCAAGATCCAAGCTGAGCAATAGGCAGACGAAATAGAAGATGTGGTTGTGGCCAATGAGTCCCTACCCCAAAGAAAACACAAAATGGTGTTTTTTGAGAAATTAGAGGAGCAGGGTGAGGCCATAAAGTCATGAGAAGAAGAAACTCTGAGTCCTAACTTTGCAGTTGAGGTTCAGGAAGTATTTGCCAAAATTAAAGGCACCCAATGCAAGTGTTCTACCACCAGTAGGCATAGCAATGCAATGTGCAGGTGGTGAGCAGCGAGGAGGATGTTGGAGACAACCTTTGACTTATTCCTGAGGAATCTGATCCCCAGGAACCCAACATCCCCACAACTTCTTTCACTCATGTTGAGGAATCCTCAACTCATCATGAGCAACCTCAAGCTGACCCATCCTTGGGTCAAACAGCTATCCCAGATGTTCCTAAAATTCCTACCCCTTTTTCTCCTATAAATCCTCAAGTACCACCTTCTATTGTAAATCCTTCAAATCCCTCAGTTTCTACTCCTGTAGATCTTAAAAAACCAACTATAAATTTTCCTCCTCCTCCTTCAAACATTGTACATTCTCCTATCCAAATCCCTTCTTCACCTATTAATAATCAAAACTCACCTATCCACATTTCTTCACCCATAAAGAGCTATGACTCATTCTTTCCGAGTCATTCTCCAGTAAGTAACCCTACTTCTCATTCTTCTCCTATAAATTCTCAATCTCAAACCCTTCCTTGTACATCCATTATACCTTCTATTCTGCTCAACCAAACCATCCCCCAAACTTCTTCAAATGTACAAACTATTGAACCACCCTCTTCTTCTAACCCATCTTCTACCCCCTTAACCACTCTGTTTGGGAAGTTCCCAATGCTGAGAACTACGCTCAACAGGGAAAAGTAAGTGGTTAGACTACTGAGGCAAATTTTACAGCCCGTACAACACTTGACCTAGCAGAGAGCCAATCCGTGAGGATTTGGCTGATGCATCCTTCTTGGAAGAAATTAGAGTTAGTTAGGAAGAAATTCCCTATGCTCAAGACTACCGCTAAGTTAAATGGAGCAGTGAGCCAAGTGCTACTAACTCATGAATTGACGGATGAAGGGTACCCAGTGAATCTTTATACTTCGAAGAGTTTGAGAGGATCAAGGGTAGCTTATTGGCTATTAGAGGTCATTTGGCAAAAGAGAGTGCCAAAAGTTTGGTGGATAAGATGGCCCTAAACTCACAAGGTTGAGGGATTTTGTAACCTAGCTTGGGGCAGCAATCACGTCTATCCCCACGTCTACTGCAATGGCTAATGCTGTTGCAAGAAACATAAAGGGTAGCGTGGATGCTGCTACTGAGCAACTGAGTCTCTTGGGTACAAAAATGGATACTCAAGTGACACATATCCATAAACTAGGTAAGGAACAGGCCAAAATAAAAAGACTGACCTATCAAAAGATCGAGAATGTCTTCAAAGAGGTGGAAATAACCAAAGATGTTGGCCATAGTATAGCGAAGCTAGTTTAAGCTCAATCAAAATTCTTGCTTCTCCACGATAACAAGTAGGATGAAATGGTAAAGTTGCTCAAGATAATTTCATCAAAAATGGATAAGACCCCTTTCATAAACCTTGACTCTCTCCATACCAAGATAGACACAATCCAGCGAGAAGTCAATGAGCACATAACCGATAAAGTCTCCTCCTCGTAGAAGTTTCTTGTGACTACCATGGGGAAGATTTTTCCAGACATGTTGACTCCAAGTTTGCCTGTTACAGAATTACTTTGCCTTGAGACTAGCATGACCATTCACACGAAGCTAAATGTCATCAAGCTTAAAATGGAAGACCCATAGAAGAACATCGATACTCTAATGAAGACGGGCAAACTAGAAGTAATGTAATTTGATTACATTGTAAAGTGTATATCATATTTAGGTCCCAAGGTCCTTGATATTGAGGCATAATAGAAGATAGAATTGACTGTAATGAACTTCCAAGGCCTTCTTCAATGTCTTCAACAGTTCGCGTGTTAGGGCTTTGAGAAAATTACGCACCTCTCTAGATGTTACAATCTTCTTCTCAGTGAGCTTAGCAATCAAGACTTTCTTACCACTGAAGGTAAAAAGTAACTTGAGCAAGCGATATCCCTGCAGATCATAGGCTAGCAAGAGAACTTCAGGGCTGCCCTCAATGCCTTTAATACCTGCCTTGAACAAATTGTGCAAGGTCAGATAGTAAAGGGGGAGAAGGTAGCTAAAGATGCTCTCCGAATGATGAATCTTAATAAAGGAACTCTACCAAGACAACTGTTTCATCACAAACCTCATCAACAGCAACATCCAAAATCCAACCAAGACAAGACTCCTCACTCTTCCTCTTCTATACATAGAAAGTAGTATAGGCCATATTCATAGTATTTTTTCCAAGAACTTGTAATAGGGCTTCAGTACGTAATCTTAGTTCAGGACATAAATAATGTACTGACTAAGTCATTTTTGTATTAATAAAAAGTTACAAGTTCTCAACTTAAGATAAGATCTTCTTAACTTTATTTTTATGCTGTATGTATGTTTCTGCTATATATTGAAAATGTTATGTAGGAATTCATACAAGAGACTAACCTTGAAGTAAAGCTAAAGTAAGACGAAGTCCCAAAGTGAAGAGAAATCCTCTAAATATGGGGGAGCTGAGCTACTTGAAGAAGACTCACTCAGTATGGGGGAGTTCAAGTTGACTAAGGGAAGTCACTCAGCACAAGGGATTCTTACATCGCTTTTAAGGTATTCTTGATATCTCTAAACTACTTATTCAATTAATTTCTTCTTCTACCTGGTTTGCTATCTATCCAAAATGTGGGAGATTGTAGAACCCAAGTTAATAGTACCTCATAGTACTTTAATGTTTTGGAAATAGGAAACTATCTAGGATTGTGAAATTAATTGAATAATAAGTATACTCTTAATTAATGAAGCTGACTAGAGTATGTTTAAGGGAAAAACAACTAAGTTTTGCTAAGTAATTAATTAAGTTACAGCTTAGAGTAGGAAAAATTGAGTCTGTGTTGAGTACAATGTAGTTTAGAAGTATATAAACTTAGCTGTGCTGAGTTAGCTTTTATTAATTAAAAGTTTCTGCCTTTGACACTGAATGACACTCGTGCTACTAACAATTCTGTGAGAAATAGAACATTCCTTAGATATTTTTCAGGTTAAATAGCATTGAAATTATGGAAGATTTCTAGTTATCCTCACAAGACAAATGGTGTCAGTACGGAATGTTGGGATTCCATCACTAAAGTCCAAACGCAAAAGGAATCATCTGACATGTGCTGTTTTCTAGTGTCTCCGTGTGTCTCTGCCAACATCAGCAATTCAATCAATCTAAAGATTCCATGTTGCATTATCGCACACCTCTCTCAACCCAATTGCTTGAAGATAAAATGAGATTTTATCAACAGAATTTTATCACGCCTCAATGTTCAAATTTCTGTCTCTAAAAATCCTAGAATCTGTCTCCAATGAGAAGATTCGAAAGATATGAAGAGAACAGAAATTAAAGATCAGCGACCTTGATAAGTTTGCAACAGCTACTTCATAGAGCTTTAACTATAAATAAAAGACCAAAGCAGACATTCAAACTTGGTGAATCACCTCGAATTTCTTATAGAGCTGAAACTCTGCGAAATTACTCCTAACTTCAAGAAATTCCAAACTCAAGCAATCAGCAAACATCAATTCCAAATATGTTTGTAATAGTGAGATTTACTTAGATTTAGCATTGTAAGGATTCAACATTTCTATAAATTGAATTCAGTTCATAATCTTTTCATTCAAATCTAAGTGTCAATTTGGGAACGGTACCCAAACTGAGTTGAGCTACAGTTAGGAAGGAATGTACTTTCTGTAAAACTGTGTCTACTTACTGTAAAGGCTGCTCCACCTAAGTAAGGAATGAACACTAGTGTATTAAAGCTCGGAAAAAGTATCCGGGGATTGGAGGTAGGTTTGAGGCCAAACAAGGATAAAATTCGGGTGTTGAAGTTCTAACTTACGCTTTTAGCTTTTACCATGTCTTGCTAAACATTATCTCACCTCTGTTTATCCTTTTACTTGTAAATCCAATCCCAAGCTGAGTCAAGTACTCAGCAAAAGATTGAAGATAAACTGTGCGAGCGAAGCTGAGTAGTTTATACAGTTTTTACATTGCAACTCAACACATATATAAAATGTAACTTGGCAAAACAGTATTTCATAAATCTTAAAAAGTAACTAAGATTCGCATTCACCCCCCCTCTACGGTTGTTTTCAAGCCGTCTAAGACCAGTATGTAGCATCAAGGATGAGCTAGGAGGTGAGAGCTTGTTACAAGCTGCTCGTGAAGGTTATCTTACCCTAAACTAGGTCCTTGAACAGATGTACCTATTTTGAGAGTTGTGTGGTCTACCATATGGTAGAAGGTAAGAAACAGAATTGGCCAATGTTAATTATGCATCACTTGACCAAACAGTTAGCTCATCACCACTCTCATGAAGGCAATAAGACTGCACATCGCTCTATTTCTTCAAGGACTAGGAGAAATGGTCATTCTAGTGAAGAAGGTAGTGGATATGGCTCACTTTAGTAGGCTGAAGAATAGGCAGGTTCACACCTGCTTCTCTATGGCTCAAGATCTGAAGTTGAAGAAGGTGAGGGTGGAGCCAACAATATTCCCTAAAGCTATGCTGAAGGAAGATGAAGATGGGCTTGTTGTGGATTGGGAAGGGTCTAGTGAAGAGACTACTGAAGTTGTTCCTTTAACTTCGCAGTTGGAGCAGATCCCAATAACAGCTACCACTTCATCATCTCCAAAGCATAAGCTGGCTCTCAAAAGGCTACAATCAGCCTAGTTATGAGCACGAGATTTTGTACCAGTTCACACGTTCGATGATGATGGCTTTTGGGGATTTTATCCTTGAATCACACAAGTTTCGACTGTCCAAATGATCTTCAAATGGGAGTGCTCCTCATCACTAATTTATTTTAAGGACTTAAACTATTTTTTTGAGGACATGGAAAAATTAGACTTTAGTAAAAATTATTTAATGTTTGTTTTAACTAATAGAAAATATTTTTAATATTTATAAAAAATTAATTAATTAAAATATATAAAAAAAGAAAAAATTAGGGCTACAATGCCTCCCCCGTGAATAGCAGTGAGGCGCGAAGCGAGCCTCGCTAAAACTCTAGCGAGGCACGGCTCGCCAGAGTTCCAGCGAGGACACCCCCCCACCGGCATTTTTAGATCCTGAATTTTTGAGGAAAATTCCCCTATAAATATTGAGAGAATTTTCAGTGTTGAGGATAGAGAATTTTTAGCAGAAAAAGGTGAAATAAACTCTGGCTTTTTACCGCAACCTTTTTCTGGATTAAAAATGCATTTTAATTCGGAAAAAATCTTTTTTTACCAAACACTAAAAAATCTAAAGATGAACGAGGAGCACTCCCAAAGGTCAAACGGGTATTTCGAAGGTAGATTTGTGCCGAAAAGGTAAGCCTCTGAGTTCCTAGAGTTGTTCTATCTCGTGCTTTCTGTGTTTTATTTTATTCTACATGTTGACCTAGGATTAATCTTTTTTCCTTTTATTATGTAATTTTTATATTTCTTCTTCTTCATTTTTATTTATTTTGATTTAGCAATGGCTGAAGATTCCTGTTAGGATACCCCCACAAAGGGAAAAAAAATTATTCCTAGATAACAATCCTCATATTTTTATCATGCGAGCACTTTCACTAATTAAAATGAGCAACCAATGTGTTACGAAAAATGAACATTTTTATCTTTAAATAATGAGTTTATAATCGTCGATTTTTTAATTAGGCCACACGGGCCTCGCCAAAATCAAATCGAACATATGTGCAAACGTTGTGTTATATCCTATGCTAACCTTTGTGGATGCAGGTACATTAGGATTAGATGCATGCTTAGGATTTTATTTACCGCTAGGTATCGCAATTTCAATTATTTTTAGGAAAATGTAATTAATAGATTAGGTGGGTGGTTGCATCCCCTGAGGTTTTGTAATCTTAATCTTTACTTTTCCACATTTATTTATCGCTTTATGTATGGATTTATCGCTTTCCAAATATGTGTAAATCATACATTACAAACTCAAAAATGACCTCAGTATGAATATGCACAATTAAGGAATACGGTTTTCTATAGATGTAATTTAATGTGATCCAATAAGAAGTAAGCAATTTATCCCGAACCTGAATCTTTGTGTCTTAGTGAGCCATCCCCAGGACGCTAAGCCTCATAGGACTCTAATTCCTGAAAAGAGCTAATTCAGGTGGCAACTCTACACTAAGAGACGGAAAATTTGAGTTTTGACCAATCTAAAATGTTTTTCGCTTTCTCTTTCAAACCTTCCAAGTCCACGACCTGGTACATTCTATTTTCACCAAAAACACCCTAGTGAACCACGCCTTTTAACAGTGCCTTTTAGATTTTGGATAAGTGCCTAAAATTATTGATCACATTATTCCATATTTTTTGAATTATGATATGTTCCTAATAACGCATTGCAATAGAGGGGATTAGCCGGTAAGTTTAAGGTACCCTATTACCGCAAAGCTTTCTCTTGTACTAATCTGCCTCCTTGAGAAAAGATTGTACTTGAGCAAGTGGAGAACTTGTTTCCATATCGCATGTACCTCCCTCGTTAGAACCCATTAGGGGAGAGGCTTGTTGTGTATTTTAGTACAACAAGAACCTTCTACATCAGCAAACCAAAAGCAAATTTCATGTAAATAAACCGTAGGCATTTTCCTTAGGGTGTTACCCAACAAATGATCATGCATTATATTTTCTTGCAGGTGCGCTCCTTAGTATCCTCATGGTACTAAGATGAACCAAACTTAAGATAGAGACTAGCCAAAAACCCTATGCATGGGAGTTGTATGGTTGGAAGTTGGATATTGTATGTTATGTGCTATGTGTTACCGCTTTCGATTCATCATGCATTGTACAAATGTGCCATGCTAACCACGAATCTTAATGCAGAAACTTTAACTCACACACTCATGTCATTAAAACAAATTAAAATGGACATATCATGTTCCCATCATCATGATGCCTATTAGGTATCGCTCACACTTAGGTTTAGTCGACACTTGAGATCGTGTCACCCTAGGGCAACAAGAAATCATGAAACATCATTTACCATTTCTCAGCGTGACATCCACATGATGTTCGACTCTCAAGCTCATATAGGGCAAACATACCCAAATCTTTGTGCGATGCCAACTTAGTGCCGATTCATAGCTCACACGGGCCGATTATACACACTAAATAGCCCGAATAGGGCAAATACATACCCAAAACTTTTTTCCACATCATGTGATGTCCCTGCTGACATCCGAACCTAAGCACACATGGGGCAAACCCATTTTGAAAATCCTACCTTACCAATCCTCAAGGGTATGCACTTAATAACTGAAACATTCACCCACAAAGGGTAATAACTCATGCATCATTGCATACCCTTTTATAATGATGTCCATAGTGGCATCTGAGACTCTGCCCTAATTGGGAAAAATAACCAAATCATTCATATACGGTAGTTATTTTCATTTCATCAAGGTATGTCGCACTGCTTACTGGAAATTAATTGAACATTTTCATTTCATGATATCTAGTCACAGTACGAAATCTCAAAATATTAACCGATTACTACAGGAATAATTTGGTCACCTCATATACACCACACATATTACGATATCACATGAACATCGCACAGATCTCAAATCCACCCCCATGGTTGGATTTTCATTTTCCCCTGTTTTTATTTTATCTAACAACTAACATGTTTTGTTTTAAATGGATTAACAAACATATTATGTATTTCGCATCATGACACGTTACCCCTTATGAATGCAACCATAACATTAACATCTCATTTTTTTTCCACATCATGAATCAGGTCACGATTTTTACATGCATGGTCTGATATTCTACTTGTGTATCCTAGCTTGGAAGAGGCATGCTCACCGCTTGGTTTGCATTTCTTCGATCATGTCCAATCTAGAGGGGGTTTCACACACTGACTCAAGTGAGGACTCGTGTTCTGATTCAGTTCATCATGCATCTTTCAGTTTTGATAAGATGGTCGATCCGCGAGATGAAGTTGCAGGGTAGGATCACCCATTTCTTACGGGACAAAATCCTCAACAGACACATCAATCGTTGGTTTGCACTGAGATTGCAGCTGCCCTGAATGCCTTTGCAAACAACGACAGACTAGTATCGATTATTCATCGATACATTGGGAAAGGTCAACCCGAAGAAAGGGTTCATGATGTGGTGCACCCAGTTCCTACCACCTAGGTCAGCTAAATCAGAACCAGGCTCAGATTGGTTAGCCAGGATATAATTCTGCCAATCCTTCACAAAATCAGTTCTTCTTAGGACAACCCAGTCAGTCACTATTTACCCAAGGATCTTTCTATCAAGGAGTGACGCAACAGCCTATTCTTAATTGGAGTGCACCATTTTCCTCACAATTCTAGGATATCCCTTAGCTGCCCAACTTTATGGTTACTCTTAGTATGGTTTTTA
The DNA here is from genome assembly GCA_949673415.1 of Euphorbia schlechtendalii. Taxonomy (NCBI): domain Eukaryota; kingdom Viridiplantae; phylum Streptophyta; class Magnoliopsida; order Malpighiales; family Euphorbiaceae; genus Euphorbia; species Euphorbia schlechtendalii. The sequence continues at coordinate 17,389 of CATIWQ010133060.1, read as the reverse complement.
TCTAAGCAATGGGAACACTATTCTCCATCAACCTGGCATGGTGTAATTGTGCCAATAGTTTTTAACCACTCACAGTAGCCATCTCATGAATACATAATCAGAGATGAAGATAGCTTACCACCCAACTTCATAATACCACAATTTGAGAAGTATGTGGGATCTGGAGACCCGCGTGCTCACTTAGCATAGTACCAAACAATGATGAGGGCATTGAGGGTAAGCGAACAGATGATGGATAAGCTTTTCATCATGACCTTAGGCCACCCATTCAATGAATGGTACAGCCACCTTCGGTTGAACGTAGCTTATGATTGGAATAACCTTTCTTAGGCTATGATGGAGCATTATGCTTTCAACACTCAAATGGAATACCACAATGCAAAATCTGGAGGCTATAAGGCAAAAACAAGGTAAAAACTTCAAAATCATACTATGAACATTGGATGGCCACACAAGCCAGGTTTTTGGCATGCTTAACCCTACCGGAGATGATAACCAAACTTCTAGATAGCGCACTACCACCTTACAGAAACAAGTTTGGGCCTTATATTATCTCCAGCTATCAAGAAGTGTTTGACAAGGCAGAGAAGATGGAGCATTTTGAATCCATGGACTAACCTGTGGGGAAACCTCCTAAAGGGTACTAAAGCGGGAAGATAACAGTAGGATAATGATGTAATAAATTAGTTTTTACCAACTTTGCCCATGAGGTCTCTAAAATTTTTGAATGAATTGAACTTTGTTTACTTACTTAACATCTTATCGATTGACATCACGTATTCTCATAAACATATACATAATAATTTTAGCACATATAACTCATCATGTCATGAAATTAATTTAGGTATGAATGGATTCCTTACAATTGCAATAAGTTTAAATGATTTAACTCTTAAGGGAAAGTGAGAGACAAACACAAGTACTTAGACAATGCATGATAGCATTTGCCTCATCCCATAAAGATGTAAGATCGATAGAAAGATCTGCAAGCATGAAACGTCCACTAACTATTAAATCAGTCAAGCAAAGGCCAAAATGACCGAAACTAGAATGGAACGAAGCATGAAACATCCAGTAACTATTAAATCAATCAAGCAAATGTCAAAATGATTGAAGCCAGAATAAGGCCACAATGTCAACAAAGCAAATAGAAGTTAAATAACCAACACAATGTCAAGGATAAAAAGAAGGAGTCAAACTGTTGAGCACATCAACAACTCCACCGCACGACTCACCACCATTAGTGTGGAAATCATTACACTATTGAAGGAATATCATTGAACATAAACTATTTACCCTCGATGGAATCAACCTATCGGATCTAATCCTTGACATATCACCTATCATCGAAGAACAATTAAATTCATAGGGAAATGTTGATGATCAAGCACCAATACCCATCATCATATACATCTCAAGCTATCAAAGCAGCATGAGCACCAACCAATCGATCAGAAATGCTGAACGAAATAATAATTGAAGTTGTGAACATGGACGGTAACCAATCTATCAATCAAGTCAACCAAGACTGGCACAATTGCTATTATGCATAAGTGAAAGAAATAAATCAGTAAAAAGTAATACCAATAAAAATTAAACTTGTAATCTGCCTATCAATTAGCACTCTGTTAGTTGAGAAAAAATTAGGGTCTCTTTTCAAAACAAGAAAAGAATAGTCCGCTGAGTTGAAAACTCGAAAAGGGTGGCTCAGGCAAAACTTAGGATATCGAGAGAAAAGCAACATGTTGGTTACAAAACTTAAAAGGGCTAATCGATGGCATGAGTCAAATCATTTAAAACATTTATACCCCTGTTAAGTTCATCAATGAATTATCATTTTTTTTGAATCTCTATGCATATGCTTGTCTTAATTGTTTGCATGCCAATGGTAGAATATCGTAAGTAAACATCCAAAAAATAAAAAATGAAAAAATAAAAATAAAAGAAAGAAAACATGAGTATGCTGGATTGAAAACCTGGAAGGGTGGCCTAGGTAAAAATTAAGACAAGGTTTGATAGATTCAAAACCCGTAAGGGCGGTCTATGCCGAAATTAGAACCAAGGAATATCGAATTTATCATAACGTTTCTTTAATAGGTTTAGCACGCTGACTCTCTCATCACTAACTAGACATAGCCAAAGAAGACCAAAGGGGATAGGGTGGTCGTAGATCCGCTTGCCTTAGGACCTCTCTCTTTAGATGGAGGGCATGAAGGAATTAATAAGAGAAGAAGGTGCAACTGCCAGCAAATCAAAGAAAGGGGATTGACAGCTTTAACATTCATCCTTGGAATGACATAGATTATCATTTATCTCCTCTAGAACTTAGGATGAATATCTTCTGATTATCAAAACACATCAGGAAAAAATGCTTCCAAACCATCAAAGTGAGCATCGCTAACACATTACATGATCAGCAATTCATCTAGATCCTCTTCAAACCAGATCCAAGCTTTGAACTCAAATTTGATTCAATGAACGCATGGTCATCACTCTAAAGGAGTCATCCATGGAATCCCTAGGAAGACAAATCCTATGGGTATAATGCACCAGCATAAGAGAAGGCTCTTCAATGAATGAAGCCCATAATACCTGCAACAGAAGAACCTACATCATGTGACAAATATTGTCCACGCATAAAATCATGCATATATTACACATGCATCATGTCATTTATAAGTAAATAAAATGCTAAACTGGGGCAACACCACCCCAGTAAACAATAAACTCCACCTCCGCTTGAGGAATCTAGAAACATCAAGAAGGATGATGGCCCACTCAAGCTTAAAGCCAATTCAAGCCTACTTAGGCCACGTTCAAGCAACATCACAATCACAAAAGCCTCCTAAAACATCGGAGCAGTTTTCGGGACATCCCTGAATTTTCATCAAACTCATTTCTTCATCATGTTTTAATTAATGATTGAAGTGACATAAATTTTTGCTTCACATAAACTCAATCAAATAATTAAAACATTCATCGTAAAATGTACTAACATTACACTTTTTCTCTAATTTGTCACAGAAAGCAAGTCAACATCCTACCAAGGAAATTCAACATACAATCGAAGAAGGAAATGATTATTTCAATGACTGAAGAATGAAATAGTCTCATCTACCAACCTAAGAAAGAAATGGTTGGATATCCCTCCACAAAGTGTCAGTTTTGACATAGTTTCAGGAACCAAAGGTCAACTCACAAGGGGCATACAAGGACCGCAATCAAAGAAAGAAATAGTTGCCGAATACTAAAGGGACACCCGGAAAGAAATAGTCGACCCGCCCGCATGGTGCATCAAGCACCAAGGGATTCCGAAGAAAAAAATGAACAACCCCGTAAGGACATGGCACCAGAAAGGAAAGCCCATTTCCTCATTGATCAATGATAAAGAAGTCACCAGCTGCACCGGTTAGGTATATTCTCAATCCCTCCACTCCATTTCGTGTGATCATATGGGTTATACAACCAATGATGATTACACGAAGGGAAGCAGTGAGCATGAGAATTTGTACTAGCTTTCATGTTCGATGATGATGACTTTTCGGGATTTTATCCTTGTATCACACATGTTTTGACTATCCAAATGATCTTCGAATGGGAGTGCTCATCATCACTAATTTATTTTAAGGACTTAAATTATTTTTAAGGACTTGGAAAAATAAGGATTTAGTAAAAATTAATTAATGTTTGTTTTAAATAATAGAAAATATTTTTAATATTTATTAAAAAATTAATTAATTAAAATTAAAATATAAAAAAATAGAAAAAATCAGGGCTATTCTACCTCGACCGCGAATTACAGCGAGGCGTGAAGCCAGCCTCGCCAGAAATCTAGCAAGGCTCGCCAGCTTTCCAGCGAGGACAACCCCCCTCGTCAGAATTTATCAAATCCCAAAAGTTTTGGAAAAATTCCCGTATAAATATCAGGGGAATTTTCAGTGTTGAGGACAAAGAAATTTTAGTAGAAAAAGATGAAATAAACTCTAGCTTTTTACATCAACCTTTTTCTGGATTAAAAACACGTTTTAATTCGAAACCAATCTTTTTTTGACCAAACACTAAAAAATCTAAGGATGAACAAGGAGCACTACCAAAGGTCACAGGTATTTCGAAGGTGGATTCACACTGAAAGTGTAAGCCTGTAAGTTCCTAGAGTTGCTTTATCTCGTGCTTTCTATGTTTTATTTTATTCTACATATTGACCTAGGATTAATCTTATTTCCTTTTATTATGTAAATTTTTATATTTCTTCTTCTTCATTTTCATTTATTTTTAATTTAGCAATTGCTGAAGATTCTTGTTAGAATACCCCAACGAAGGGAATAAAAATTATTCTAGGATAATAGTCCTCATATTTTTACCATGCGACCACTTTCACTAATTAAAATGAGAATCAATGTGTTAATAAAAATGAACATTTTTATCTCTAAATAATGAGTTTATAAACATCGATTTTTCAATTAGGCCACGTGGGCCTTGCCAAAATCAAATCGAACATAGGCGCAAATGTTGTGTTATACCCTATGCTAACCTTTGTGGATGTAGGTAGATTAGGATTAGATGTATGCTTAGGATTTTATTTTCCTTCGGGCATCGCAATTTCAATTATTTTTAGGAAAATGTAATTAATAGATTAGGCGGGAGGTTGCATCCCTCGATGTTTTGTAATCTTAATCTTTACTTTTCCGCATCTATTTATCACTTTTTGTATGCATTTATCACTTTCCAAATATGTGTAAATCATACATGTTGGTTATTAGATAGCTTATAAACAACAACAGAGGGGGGTGAATGCTTTACTTGGTTACTTTTAGGATTTATAAAATATTTTAACCAATTTCTGTTTTTAGATGCGTGCTGAGTGAAGCTGTGCTGAGCTAGTCAATAAACTTATAAACTGCATAGCTCTATTGGCATAGTTTATCTTCAATCGCTTGCTAAGTACTCTACTCAACACTGATTGGTTTTTCAAGAAAAAATGATAAAGGTAGAAAGAATGATGAATGAGATAAACGCGATAAAAGCTAATGCGAAAGTTAAAACTTCAACGCCTGGTTTTATTCTTGTTCATCCCCTTGCCTACCTCTAGTCCCCGGATACCTTCTCCGAGCTTAAATCTACTAGTGTTCATTCTTTACTTAGGCAGAGCAGGCTTTATAGTGGGTAGAAACTTTTTATAGAAAGTACCTTTCCTTCAAACTGCCACTCAACTCAATTTGGGTACCCTTCCCAAACTGACACTCAGATTTGTATAAAAAGATTACGAACTGAATTCAACATACAAATTGCTGAATCCTTACAATGTTAAATCTAAGAAAGATTCTCTCTATGACAAACAGATTATAACAATGGTCATTTGTTGGTTGCTTGAATTTGGAATTTCTTGAAGCTGGAAGTATTTATGTAGAGTTTCAAATTCAAGGTGATTTACCTAATTTGAACATCTACTTCATTCTTCTATTTATACTTAAAGCTTTTTGAAATAGCCGTTGTAAACTTTTCATCCTTGCAGTTCTTCAATTTCTCTTCTCTTCATATCTTTTGAATCTTCCCGTTGGAGACAAATTCCAAGATGTTTAGAGATAGAAATTTTGAAGGTTGAGGCGTGATAAAATTCTATTGGAAAAATTTTATTTGTCTTCAAGAAAATTGATTTGATAGAGAGGCGTACGAAATGCAATGTGGAATCTTGATATTGGTTAACATTGCTGACGCTTACAGAGTCACGCGAACACACTGATAAACATCGCATGACAGAGAATTCCTTTTACCTTGAACTTTAGTGAGAAATCTACAACATTCCGTACTGACACCTTTTGTCTTTTGAGGACCACTGGAAATCTTCTCTGATTTCAACGCCTTTTAATTTGAAAAGCATATAAAGAATATTTCATTTCTCATAGAAGATGTTAGTAGCACAAGTGTCATTTAATTAATAAAAGCTAACTCATCATAGATGAGTTGATATCCTTTTTAACTATGTAGTACTCAACATAGAATTAACTTTTCTTACTTTAAGCTGTAACTTAATAATTACTCACTAAAATGAGTTATTTTTTCTTAAACAAACTCAAGTCAGCTTTATTAATTAAGAGTATACTTAGTACTCAATTAATTTCACTATCCTAGATAGTTTGCTATTTCCAAAATGTTTAAGTATAGTATTATTAACTTGGGTTCAACAATCTCCCCCATTTTGTACAGATAACAAACTAGGTAGTAGCAGAGATTAATTGAATAAGATAGTTTAAAGATATCAAGAATACCTAAAAAGTGATGTAAGACTCCCCCATGCTGAGTGAGTTCCCTTAGTCAGCTTGAGCTCCACCATACTGAGTGAGTCTTATTTAAGCAGCTCAACTCCCTCATACTTAGAGAATTTTTCTTCATTTTAGGACTTTATCTTACTTTAGCTTTTCTTTGAGGTTGGTCTGTTTGTATGAGTTCATGCATCATGTATTTAACTAACAATAGAAACATACATACAACATAAAAAATTAAAGTTAAGAAGATCTTAACTTGGAAGGATAGAACTTGTAATTTTATTCATAAAAAGATTACTTAGTTAATACATAAATTATGTTATAAACTAAGATTACATGATGAATCCTATAACAAGAGCTATCTACTACTAAGTATATGGCTTATTTTTGACTTTTAGAAGAGGAGGATCCAATCTTGTCTTGATTTGGATTTTGAGGTTGCTTCTGAGATTGATGATAAGGAGTAGAAGGAGGTAACTAAGGTCACCTAGGTAGAGATCCATTATTGAGATTTACCATTATGAGAGCATCTTTAGCTACCTTCTACCCCTCTGATATCTGACCCTTCACAATTTGTTCCAGGTAGACATTAAAGGCATCAAGTGCAGCTTGGAAGTCCTCTTGTTGGCTGATTATCTATGGGGATATCTCTTGCTCCAACTACTATTTGCCTTTTGAAGGTAAGAACTCCTGATCATTTTAGAGATGGTGAAATCTGTAAAGGTGCGTTATCTGATCGAATCCTTGGTACAAGAACTATTGAAAGCATTGCAGGAGTGCTCAAAAATCTACTACAAAGAGTGTGATCATCAATTGAGCCTCTATATCAAGGATCTTAGGTTCAATTGATGATATACACCAAGCTGTGTAATCAATATCCTTAGCGTCCAATTCACCAGTTCTAAATAGTGTCCCAACATTCTTATATAGATTTTCCACCTTGGTCTTGATGATATTCATCTTGGTGTGAATAGTCATACCAGTTTTTAGATAGAGTGATTTAATAGGTGGAAGGCTTAGAGTTGGAAGTTCAGGGAAGATCTTGCCCATGGTAGTAATCAGAACCTTCTAAGAAGCTGAGATCTTTACATTTGTGTTCTCATTAACCTCTCTGCTGATATTGTCTATCTTGAAATGAAGAGAGTCGAGATTTAGCATATGCTTTTTATCCACCTTTGATGAGATATCAGTCAACAGCTTCACCACTTGAACTTGTTTGTTATCATGGTTCATCAAGAACTTTGACATGGTCTTCAAAACCTTTGCCATGTTGTGGCCTATGTGCTTGGTAGTCTCTACTTCCTTGAGCACATTGTCAATCTTTCGGTCGGTTCTCCTATTTATTTTGGCTTACTCCTCACCAAATTTATAGAGTTGTGTCACTTGAGTTTCCATGTTAGAACTCAAGGAGCTCAGCTGCTCAACAGCATCATCTACACTACCCTTTATCTTGCATGTGATAGCATTAGCAAGTGCAGTAGACATGGGAATAGATATAACTGCTGCCCTAAGATGGGCTGCAAACTCCAATAATTTGGTTAGGATCACAGCTATCTTATCAACCAAACTCTTGGTGCTTTCTTTCTCCAAGTGATTCTGAATCACAAACAAACTTCCCTGAATCTTCTCAAACTCCACAAAGTAGAGAGACTTAGTAGGCAAGATTGTATGCTCTTCGAACTCAGGCAGATTAGCCTTGGGTTTGGAAGACAAGCCCAACAACTCGTTAGTCAATAGCAAATTGATTATTGCTCCATCTGATTTGAGAGAAGGGAATTTCTTCCTTTCTAACTCTCTAATCTGAGCTAAGATGGATGCATTAGCCATGTCCTCTTCGACTGTCTTACTACTAAACTCGGGTACTTCATTGGCTGTAAAATTTTCCTCAATACTTGGACCACTTGTGTTTCCTTGCTAAGTATAGTTCTCAGCATTAGGACTTCCCTAACTAGAGGGGTTAGAGGGGTAGAGGATGGGTTTGAAGAAAGGGTAGGTTTAGAAGTTTGTACATTTGAAGAAATAGAAGGAATGGTTGTAGTCTTTTTGGGAGAAATAGAAGGTATGATATATGTACAAGTTTGTGTTTGTGTTTGGGTCTGAGTTTGTGTTTGTGGAAGAGAAGAAGGAGAGGTTTGAGTATTATTTATTAGAGAAGATTGAGGAGAGAAGGTGTCTGGGCTTTTGGTGGGAGAAGAAGGGATATTTACTACGGAATTTTTATTATTAACAGGAAAGGAAGGTATAATGACATGGAAATTTACAGAGTTATGAGGAGGTGGAGAATTTATAGAGGAAGGTTTATCATTTTCTACAAGGGTAGGAACTGAGGTATTTATAGGAGATTTGGGTTGAGGATTTATAGAAGAAGTGGGGGTAGGAGTTTTAGGAACCTCTTGGTTAGCTGTTTGACCCAAGGATGGGTCAACTTAAGGTTTCTCAAATTGAGTAGAGTTTCCTCAATTTGAGTAAAGGTTGGATAGGGGATGTTGGGATTAGGAAGATTAGACTCTCCTTGATTAAGGAGAAGGGTTGCTCCAACATCCTCATCGCTGCTCACCACTTGCACATTCTTCTGCAAGGACCGATTGGTGGCATATCTTTTGCGTTGAGTGCCCTTTGCTTTGGAAATTTCTTCCTTATGTTCAGCGATAACTCCAGGACTTGTTGTGTCCTCATCCTTAGATTTCTTGGTCTCACCCTACTCCTCCGATTCTTTAGAAATAATCAGTTTGTACTTTCTTTGGCGCATGTGTGAGCATGGGATTTTGTATCTGCTCACACGTTTGATGATGATGGCTTTTTGGGATTTCATCCTTGAATCACACAATGTTCGATTATACATAGATCTTCAAATGGGAGTGCTCATCGTCACTAATTGATTTCAAGGACTTAAATTATTTTGTTTAAAAAAACTTGAAAAATTAGACTTTAGTAAATTAATTAAAATAAATTAAAAATAAATAAATATGAAAAATATAAAAATATCGGGAGGAGCCCAATGAGGCTGGGCTCGCCAGGTTGGTGAGCCCAACAAGCGGGCTCGCTGGAATTACCAGTGAGTCCCTCACTAGAAATCCCAGTGAGCCTATTGGAAATTCCACTGAGGCTCGTTGGAATTTCCAGCGAGCCCGATTTTTCCCTATATATACAAGGCCTTTTTTCCGAAAGAGGGGGACCCGAAAGTTTTAGTAAAAAATTGATTTTCTCGAGAGAACGACCTGGAAAATTTTACAAAAAATATTTTCTTTTAAATCCTTCAAATATATTTGGATCCAAAGCACGTTTTCCGAACCTTATGATTTTCAAACCGACTTTCTTCCACTTTTTTCTGAAAAATCCTTAGATATTCTCAATCCTAAAACAAATTTAGTGTCCGAGTCTAATTATTTTCAGGATAAATAAACACTAATTTTTCACACCAAACTACAACTAAAAAATGAACGAGGAATGCTCCTGAGAGTAAGCCTCTAAGTTTCTAGAGTTGCTTTATCTCGTGCCTTTTTCATGTTTTATTTTATTCCACATGTTGACCAAGGAATAATTCCGCTTTTATTATTTTGTAAATATTAATTTAATATTTTCAATTTTTCTTTTTTGTTCTTTTAATCATTGAATATAAATTTTAGAATACCCCCACAAAGAGAATTAAAAATCAGTCCCTGAAAACAGACCTCCCCTTTTACCATGGAAGCATTTTCACTAATGAGCAATATACGTGTTAATAAAATGAATTGTTTTATTCTAAAACAAGAATTCTAAACTATCAATATTTTAATTAGGCCATATGGGCCTTGGAAAAATTAAATCAAGCATACGTGTAAATATTCATGTTGTGTTATATACTCTATATTAACCTTTGTGGATGCAGCTTAGATGTATGCCTAGGTTTTGTTTTCCTTCGAGCATTCCAAAATTTTTTTATGAAAATGTAATTAATAGATTAGGCAGGAGGTTGAATCCCCCGAGGTTTTGTAATCATAATCTTTACTTTTCCATATTTATTTATCAGGTTATGTATGGATTTATCGCTTTCCAAACATGTGTGAATCATACATTATAAACTCGAAAATGGCATAAGTGCGAATATGCACAACTAAGAAATACGGTTTTATGTAGATGTAATATAATATAATCCAATAAGAAGTAAGCCACTTATCCTGAACCCGAATCTCTATGTCTTAGTGGGCCATCCCCAGGACGTTAAGCCTCAAACGACTCTAATTCCTAGAAAGAGCTAATCCAGGTGGCGACTATACACTAAGAGATGGAGGATTCAGGTTTGACCAATCTACAATGTTTCCCGCTTTCTATTTCAAACCTTTCTGGGTCCATGACCTAGTAATTTTATTTTCAACAAACACCCGGGTGGACAGCGCCTCTCATCAACGCGCTCTTAGCCCATCTCTCTCTATGTCGTCCACTCATATTGGCGAATCTGCTGAGGACTTTTCTTAATCTTTTTCTTCAAAGGTTATAGATTTTGGATAAGTGCCTAAAATTATTGATCACATTATTCCATATTTTTCTTAATTGTGATATATTCATAATAACGCATTCTAATAGAGGGAATTAGCCCGTAAGTTTAAGGTACCCTATTACCGCAAAGCTTTCTCTTATACTAATCTGCCTCCCTGAGAAAAGATAGTACTTGAGCGAGTGGAGCAATTATTGCCACATCGCATGTATCTCCCCAGTTAGAACTTATTTGGGGGGAGGCTTGGAGTGTATTTTAGTGCAACAAGAACCTTCATTATCAACAACCCAAAAACAAACCTCATGTAAATATTCCATAGGCATTTTCCCTAGGGTGTTACCCAACAAATGATCATGCATTATATTTTTCTTGTAGGCGCCCTTCTTAGTACCCCTGTGGTCCTAAGATGAACCAAACTTAGGACAGAGACTAGCCAAAAAACCTATGCTCTAGAGTTGTATTGTTGGAAGATTGAACATTGCATGTTATGTGCTTACTGCTTTCGATTCATCATGCATGATACGAATGTCATGCTAACCACGAATCTTAGTACAGACACTTAAACGCACACACTCATAATGTTAAAATGATGTAAGATAGCATCTTCTCATAATCCATGATACCAAATCGGTGTCACATACACTCAGGATTAGTCAACACTCAAGATCGTGTCACCCTAAGACAACATGAACCAATTAGAGTCATGGAACATCATTTATCCCTTTCTCAGCAAGATGTCCACTTGACATCCGACTCTTAGTGTGTACGGGGTGAATATACCCTCATTTTTTGCAAGATGTCCACTCGACATCAAACCCTTAGCCTCGTACAGGGTGAACATACCTTTATACCAAATTTATTGTGTGATGTCCACTTAACATCTGACACTTAGCCCACACAAGGAAATAGCATATCCCACAAATTACCTATGAGATGTCCACTCAACATCCAACTCATAACCCATATGAAGCAATCACCACATAGCCGAAATGAGGTAAATACCTACCCCAACTGTTTTTCCCACATCATGTGATGTCCCTGCTGACATCCAAACTTAATCACACATGAGGCAAACTTATTTCAAAAACCTTACCTTACCAAATCTTCAAGGGTATACGCTTAATACCTGAACCATTCGCCCACACGGGGCAATGATTCATGCATCACCGTAAACCCTAATAAAAGTGATGACCACACCAGCATCCGAAACTCTGCTCTTATTGGGCAAAATAACCAAATCATTAATTTAATGGCTAGATACAGTAGCTACTTTCATACACTTTAAATTTCATGCAATTTCATCAGGGTACGTCACACCGCTTACCCGAAATTAATCGAACCTTTTCATTTCATGAGATCTAGTCACAATACGAAATCTTGAATTATTGACCCATTACCACACGGATAATTGGGTCACCTCATCACATTTACAATACATCATGACACTTTCACTAGACATTATACAGATCTCCAATCCACTTATAGAAAAAGAGCTTTCATTTTATCACACTTTCACCAACCTATCTAATGACTAAACCCGTTTGTTTTCAATGGATTGATAAACATATTTTGCATTATTGCACATTAACCCCTTGTGAATGCAGCCATAACATTGACATTTCATGCATTTTTCACATCATGAATAGCATCACAAATATTACATGTACAGTCTAATCTTCTGCTCATGTATCAAAGGGCTTGGAAGAGGCTTGCTCACTGCTTGATCTGCATTTCTCCGATCATGGATAATCTAGAGAGGGTTCCACACACCGACTCAAGTGAGGAATCAGGTTCAGGTTCAGATTCAGTTTGACTTGAATCTTTCAATTTTGATAGGATGAACTATCCACGAGATGAAGCTATTGGGGAGGGTTACCCCTTTCTTACGGGACAAGGTTATCTACAGACAAATCATTCATTAGTGAGCACCGAGATTGCAGTTACCCTGAATGCCTTCGCAAATAGCGACCAACTAGCATCGCTTATCCGTCAGCATGTCAAGAGGGTTCAGAATGTAGTATCTAACTCGGAGGTCACCCTTAATAACGGTAGTCCAACTAGTTAGCCCAGAATAAGGGGACCATCTACTTCTCATATGGTGCACCTAGCTCCTACAGCCTTTTACCAGTTTAGGGCAGGACAGGGTCAGTTGAACCAGAATCAGGCTTAAATTAGTCAACTAGGATATAACTTTGCCAATCCTTTCCAGCAGTAATCTGAGAACTAATTCTTCCCAAGGCAGCTTGGCTAACGTTTGCTCCAGGTCCTTTTTATCAAGGAATGAGCTAGTAGCCTGTTCCTAGTTGGAATACATCGGTTGCCTCATAATTTCAGGCACCTCAACTGCCCAATTTTGAGGTATTTTCACAGAGCCAATATGTCTTGTATCCAAGCGCTGGGAACGCCATCCTCCAACAACCAGGTATGGTAGAATTGTGGAAACAGTTCTTGGCCAATACGGCGACCATCTCATGAATGCATACTCGATGCAGCCGATAATCGAGGATGAAGATAGCTTGCCACCAAACTTTGCAATGCAACAGTTTGAAAAGTATGTGGGATCTGGAGATCCGCGTGCTCAGATAACACATTACCAAATAGTGATGAGGGAATTAAGGATCAGCGAATGGACGATGGCTAAGCTTTTTGTTGTCACCTTGGGCCACCAGGTCAATGAATGGCACAATCACCTTCCGTTGGATGTAGCTACTAATTAGAATAGTCTTGCTCAGGCTATGATGGGGCATTATGGTTTCAACACTCAAATGGAAACCACAATGTAACATGTAGAGGCTATAAGGCAAGAATAGGGTGAGAGCTTCAAATCTATGGCATTGGATGGTCACATAGGTCAGGCTTCAGGCTCGCTTAACTCTACCTGAGATGATATCTAAGCTTCTAGATGTCGCACTTCCATTATACAGAAACAAGTTTGGGTCAGATATCTTTTCAAGCTATCAAGAAGTGTTTGAGAAGGCGGTTAGTATGGAGCACTTTGAATCCATGGACAAATCTATGGGGCACTAGTACCGAAAGATAACCACATAATGATGTAATAAATTAGTTCTCTTCAGCAATTTTTCCCACGAGGCTTTTGAATTTTCGAATAAATTGAACTTTGTTTACTCGCTTTATATTATATTGATTGACAACACGCACAGTCATAAACATATACATAATGTTTTTAGCACATGTGACACATCATGTTATCAAATTAATTTGGGTATAAATGGATCCCATACAAGTTCATATGATTTGACTCTTGAAGGAGAGTGAGAAATAAACACATGTACTTAGACAATGCTTGATAGAATTTGCCTTATCCTGTAAAGACGTAAGATTGACAGAAAGATCTCCAAGCATGAAATGTCCATTGACTATTGAATCAGTCAAGGAAAGACCAAAGTGACTAAAACCATAACAGAACCAAGCATGAAACATCCATTAAATCAGTCAAGCAAAAGTCAAAATGAGGGGAGCAAATTGAAGCACCAAAGGGTCAAACAACTGGTGCAATACCAAAGACAAAAAAGAATTAAATTGTTGAGCACATTTATAACTCCTTCGCATGGCTCATTACCATTTGTGGAGCAATCATTACATCATTGGACATAAATTATTCACCCTCGATAGAATCAGGCTATCCTATCTGATCCCTAATAATCTATCATCGAAGAACAATTGAATTCATAACGAAACGTTGATGATCAAACACTAAAACTCATCATTGCATGTATCTCAAGCTAGCAAAGTGGCATGAACACCAACCAATCGATCAGAAACGCTAAACGAGACAATGACAGAAGTCGTGGACATGGACGATAATCGATCTATCTTCCAAATCAACCAAGACTAGAATAATTGCTATCACACATAGGAGAAAGAAATAAATTAGTAAAAAGCAGTACAAATAAAGAAATAAATTTGTAATTAGCCTGTCAATTAGCACTCTATTAGTTGAGCAAAAATTAGGGCATATTTTCAAAATAGAAAAAGAATAGTCTGTTGAGTTGAAAATCTGAAAAGGGCAGGTCAGGCAAAAATTAGGACATCGAGAGAAAAGCAAACACATTGGTTAGAAAACCTGAAAGGGCTAATCGATGTCAAGAGTCAAATCATTTGAAATATTTATACCCCTGTTAAGTTCATCAATGAATTACAATTTTTGCTGAACCTTTATGCATATGCTTATCTTGATTGCTTGCATGCCAATGGTAGAATATCATAATTAAACATCCAAAAAATAACAAATGAAAAAATAAAAATAAAAGAAAGAAAAAATGAGTCTGCTTGATCGAAAACCTGAAAGAGCGGTCTAGGAAAAAATTAAGATAAGGTTCAATAGATTGAAAACCCGCAAGGGCAATCTATGCAGAAATTAGAACCAAAGAAATATCACATTCATCATCTTGTCCTTGGAACGGTACGTTATATCATATACCTCTAACACTTCAGGCAAATAGCTTCCAAGCGATAATCGCCTATATGGTTCAGGATCAACAACTCATCAAGACCCTCCTCAAACCAGATCCAAGCTCTGAACTCGAATCTGATTCAACGAACCCATGGTTGTCACTCTAAGGAAGTCATCCATGGAATCCCCCATATGACAAATCCTAGGGGCACCCATGCACCAACACAAGTGAAAGCTCTCCAATGAATGAAGCCCACAACACCTACAACAGATGAACATACATTATATGATAAATATTGTTCATACATAAAATCATTACATACGCATCACATCATTATAGGTAAAGACGATTTCAATCTAGGGCAATACCATCTCGGTAAACAAGAAACTCCTCCCCCACTAAAGGAAACCACAAACATCAAGAAGGACGATGGCCCACTCAAGCCTAAAGTTAATTCAAGCCTACTTAGGCCCTATTTAAGCTACATTGCAACATCACAAAAACATCCTAGGATAACGGAGCAGTCTTCAAGATATCCCCAAATTTTCATTCAACTCATTTATTCATCATGTTTTAATTTTTGATTGAATGGGCAAAAATTTTTACTTCACATAAACTCAATCAAATAATTAAAACATTCATCATAAAATGTACTAACATTACGCTTCTTCTCTGATTTGTCACAGGAACCAAGGAAACATCCTACTAAGGAAATTCAAAATACAACCAAAGAAGGAAACTGTTATCTCGATGACTGAAGAAAGAAACAACCTCATCCACCAACTGAAGAAAGAAACAGTTGGATATCCCTCCATCAAGGTTGCCTTTAAAATGGATTCAGGCACCCATATTCGGCAACTCCAACAACTAACAAGGGGTGCACGATTATCGTAGTCGAAGAAGAAAATTGTTGTTTACTATTAAAGGGATGGTGCAGAAAGAACCGCAAGGGGCATTAAACATCAAGCGATTCTAAGGAAATAAATGGGCAATCTTGTGAAGACACGGTGCTAAAAAGGGAGGCCCACGTCATCACTAATCGAGGATAAAGAAGTCACCAGCCATACCGATTAGGTATATTCTCAATACCTCTACTCCATTTAGTGTGATTATACTAGTTATACAACAAGCGATGATCACACGAGGGGTAGCTGTGAGAACGGGATTTTGTACCAGTTCACGTGTTTGATGATGATGGTTTTTCAGGATTTTATCCTTGAATCACACAGTGTTCGATTAATCAGAGATCTTCAAACAAGAGTGCTCCTCGTCACTAATTTATTTCAAGGACTTAAATTATTTTAAAAAAATGACTTGAAAAATTAGACTTTAGTAAATTAATTAAAATTACAAAAAATAAATTAAAAATAAATAAATATGAAAAATATAAAAATATTGGGAGGAGCCAAATGAGGCTGGGCTCGTTAGGATGGCGAGCCCAGTAAGCTGGCTCATTGGAATTTCCAGTGAGAAATCCTAGCGAGCCTGATTTCTCCCCTATATATACGGAGCCTTTTTTCTGAAAGAGGGGGACTCGAAAATTTCAGAAAAAAAATTGATTTTTTTGAGAGAACGACTTGGAAAATTTTACAAAAAATATTTTCTTTTAAATCCTTCGAATATATTCGGATCTAAAGCATGTTTGGATTTCGAATCTTATTGTGAGCGGACGACGTTCCACCCGCGCCGTCGCCGCGAGGGTCTGGCCCCGTAATATGGGGTGTGGGGTTTTCGAAAATGATGCGTTAAAAGAGCGCGTTGGAAAAGAGGTTCCCTTATGGGAAACTGATGGTTGTGCTTGAAAATAAATGGGTTCCAAGTACAAAAGACTCGATATCAGGATCTCTAGTCTGTGTTACTGAGTCGCCACCTGGATCAGCTCTTTCGGGAAATTTCGGTACAGCTTAGATTCGTATGCCTAATTTGTACCACAAAGTAGAGATTCGGGTCCGGGATGAGTTATCTATTTCGTCGTCATTTGAGTTAAATTACACTATGAATACCACGTTTATAATATTCGAACTAAACTAGATGTTTTCGGTTTATATTTATCGCGCATGCATAAAGCGGTAAATAAATTGCGGAAAGTAAACACATAAGAAATTAAATGTGCCTATTCTACGGGATATTAATTACATCATTGGGCTTGGGGGATTACAAATCGCCTAAATACAAATGATCTACGGGAATGAATACATCAATGTCCTATTATACAACCGATCTAACAAATACATATT
>CATIWQ010133055.1:0-18356 GCA_949673415.1 Euphorbia schlechtendalii | reverse complement strand
ATGTACATTCTAAATCCCTCAACTTTAAAAAAGTGACATCGTAGCTCCTTCAACTTTCAAAAAATGCACCACTTTGCTCCCTCTATGCCACGTGTCATCTTCTGGTTGGTTTGACTTTTCAAAGATGCAATTTTTCTGATTTTCTCCCTCCAATCAGAAGTTGACACGTGGCACTGAGAGAGCAAAGTGGTGCACTTTTTTAAAGTTGAGAGATCTACGGGGTCATTTTTTTAAAGTTGAGGGAGCTACGTGGTCATTTTGAAAGTTCAGGGGGGCAGGAAGTTTTTTGGGACAAGTTCAGGTACCTAGTGATGTATTAAGGTTATAATATTGGGCAAATTTTATAATTGTACTAAAAAGGTTTCAAAATTACATTTTTTACGTTCCATTTGAAAGCTGCCATTCAGTACCAAACTTAAACTTCCTCTTTACATTTTATACGTCCTACATAAATGACAGTTTCTTCCCAAATACTAAACGTGAACTTCAAATCTGAAAATCTCATACTCGAATTCTCTATTTTCTCTCAAGCAACTACTAAATACAATCATCAAATCTGAATCACTCAATCTCAAAAATCTCTGTTTTCTCTCAAATTAAATCACGATTTCTTGACATCTCCACCAAACAAGTATCTGAGCTCAATAAAATTGATTTTCGAATTACAAGTATATGTTTGAGAACAATGCGAACTGAATTTTGATTTCTATAACTTACAGAATGGATCGAATTCCTATTTTGATTCATTGCTACGGATCATGGAATGAAACTTAAAATTTGTTGGTTACAAAGTTTCTGGCATCTTAATTTCGCAATCTGCTAGTTTTTCTGAATTCAAAAAGATCCTAGTTGAAAGCTTGAAGATAAATGAAAACATAGAAGATTTGAAGATAGAATTTCAAGTTATAGACATTAGTTTAAGCTTTCATTTGGCTAGTAAACAACTAGTGCTGACATTTTTTTAAGCTTTCATTTGCACAAACTAGGTAAAAAATGTCCAACTGGTATTTTTCTAGTATGCAGCTAATATTCAGCTACTAATTATCAAGTTTCTACATTTTAGAAAAATTTTAGTTTGTAATTGGTATTATGCTGGTATACTGCTAGTATTTGGCTAGTAAACAACTAGTCCTGACATTTGGCTAGTAAACAACTAGTAAGGACATTTTTTTAAGCTTTCATTCTGCACAAACTAGTTAAAAAATGTCCAACTGGTATTTTTCTAGTACGCAGCTAGTATTCAGCTACTAATGATCAAGTTTTTGCATTTTGAAAAAATTCTAGTTTCTAACTGGTATTATGCTGGTATACTGCTGGTATTTGGCTAGTAAACAACTAGTAATGACATCTTTTTAAGCTTTCATTCTGCACAAACTAGTTAAAAAATGTCCAACTGGTATTTTTCTAGTATGCGGCTAGTATTCAGCTACTAATGATCAAGTTTCTGCATTTTAGAAAAATTCTAGTTTCTAACTGGTATTATGCTGGTATACTGCTGGTATTTGGCTAGTAAACAACTAGTAATGACATTTTTTTAAGCTTTCATTCTGCACAAACTAGTTAAAAAATGTCCAATTGGTATTTTTCTAGTATGCAACTAGTATTCAGCTACTAATGATTAAGTTTCTGCATTTTGGAAAAATTCTAATTTCTAACTGGTATTATGCTGGTGTACTACTGGTATTTGGCTAGTAAACAACTAGTGCTGACATTTTTTTAAGCTTTCATTTGCACAAACTAGTTAAAAAAATATCCAACTGGTATTTTTCAAGTATTCAACTACTAATGATCAAGTTTCTGCATTTTGGAAAAATTCTAGTTTCTAACTGATATTATACTGGTATACTGCTGGTATTTAGCTAGTAAACAACTAGTACTGATATTTTTTAAGCTTTCATTTGCACAAATTAGTTAAAAAATGTTCAACTGGTATTTTTCTAGTATGCAGCTAGTATTCAACTACTAATGATCAAGTTTCTGCACTTTGGAAAAATTCTAGTTTATAACTGGTATTATGCTGGTATACTGCTGGTATTTGGCTAGTAAACAACTAGTAATGACATTTTTTTAAGCTTTCATTCTGCACAAACTAATTAAAAAATGTCCAATTGGTATTTTTCTAGTATGCAACTAGTATTCAACTATTAATGATCAAGTTTCTGCAATTTGGAAAAATTTTAGTTTCTAACTGGTATTATGCTGGCATACTGCTGGTATTTGGTTAGTAAAAAACTAGTAATGACATTTTTTTAACCTTTCATTCTACACAAACTAGTTAAAAAATGTCCAACTGGTATTTTTCTAGTAAACAGCTAGTATTCAACTACGGATCATAGAATGAGGATTTGAAATTCATTGGTTACAAGGTTGTTGGTTTTGTAATTTCGTAAACTTCTAGTTTTTCTAAATTCAAACAATTCCTAGTTGAAAAAGCCTGAAGATAAATGAAGAAACAGAAGATTTGAAGATAGAGTTTCAAGTTATAGATGAAGATCCTGCCATGGAATTCGTTGATTCTGAAAATCTAGTAGACAGCTGGTAGACTGCTAGTATTGAGTAGAAAATCATGTTTTTTTAACAATATTTCATTAATGTTAGTTTGTACATGAACTTGATGTTCTTTTCCTGCATTTTTGAATTGATATATACATTATTGGTAAACAAATCAAGCATGAATGAAGTTATTTTGTTGAGAAATTGTTCAAACACCAGCTTACTACCAGCTCTGTACCAGTATTTTCAATAGAGATCCATATTTTTGCATTTTGCCAAGTTTTAGTGTCCAACTAGTATACTGCTGGTAGACTGCTGGTATTGAGTAGAAACTCAAGTTATTTTAACAACATTTCATTAATCTTAGTTTGTAAATGAACTTGATGTTCTTTTTCTGTAATTTTGAATCAATATAAATCGGTAAACAAATCAAGTATAAATGGAGTTATTTTGTTGAGAAATTGTTCAAATACCAGCTTGCTACCAGCTCTGTACCATATTTTCAATAGAGATTCAGTTTCTGCATTTTCCCAAGTTTTAATGTTCAATTGGTATACTGCTGGTAAAATGATAGTATTTAGTAGAAACTCATGGTATTTTAACAATATTTCATTAATGTTAGTTTGTACATGAACCTAATGTTCTTTTCCTGTGATTTTGAATTGATATGTACATTATTGGTAAACAAATCAAGCATGAATGAAGTTATTTTGTTGAGAAATTGTTCAAATACCAACTTACTACCAGCTCTGTACCAGTATTTTCAATAGAGATCCAATTTTCTGCATTTTACCAAGTTTTAATGTCCAACTGGTATACTGCTGGTAGACTGCTGGTATTGAGTAAAAACTCATGTTATTTTAACAACATTTCATTAATCTTAGTTTGTAAATGAACTTGATGTTCTTATCTTGCGATTTTGAATTAATATATATCGGTAAACAAATCAAGTATGAATGGAGTTATTTTGTTGAGAAATTGTTCAAATACTATCTTGCTACCAGCTTTGTACCAGTATTTTCAATAGAGATCAAGTTTCTACATTTTGCCAAGTTTTAATGTCCAACTGGTATACTGCTGGTAGAATGCTAGTATTTAGTAGAAACTCATGTTATTTTAACAACATTTCATTAATGTTAGTTTGTACATGAACTTAATGTTCTTTTCCTGCGATTTTGAATTGATTTATACATTATTGGTAAACAAACCAAACATGAATGGAGTTATTTTCTTGAGAAATTTTTCAAATACCAGCTTTCTACCAGTTATGTACCAGTATTTTCAATAGAGATCCAGTTTCTGCATTGTGCCAAATTTTAATATCCAACTGGTATACTGTTGGTAGAATGCTGGTACTATTTTAACAACATTTCATTAATGTTAGATTGTACATGAACTTGATGTTCTTTTCCTACGATTTTGAATTGATATATAGATTATTGGTAAACAAATAAATCATGAATGAAGTTATTTTGTTGAGAAATTGTTCAAATACCAGCATGCTACCATATCTATACTAGTATTTTCAATAGAGATCTAGAATCTGCATTTTGCCTATTTTTAATGTCCAACTAGTATATTGCTGGTAGAATGCTGGTATTTAGTAGATACTCATGTTATAATCTAGCCATTGTATAACATTCGCAAGATGAACATTTTGTCTTGCAATCTTTGTACATTAAAATTATACAGATTCAAATAGAAACTTGTTGTCAATCACTTCAAAATCATTATAAATTATGATTTTTCATTCTCAATACTAGACTACTACCAGGTTCTTACCAGATTGAACCTATAAAATACATTGCTTTCATTTTTCACTAGATTTGTAGGTCTTTAACTATTCAAATGACACAAAAAATAGCTGCAAAAATTGCTTCTAATTGATTTTTAAATAATAAAAAGTTTCTATACACATGGAATTAAAAAAAATTCAGATATATACATGGATCAATGAAAAAAGAACACATGCTACCACAAAGAGATAAATACCAGATAGTTACTAGATAAATACCAGCTATGTTCATTCCAAGAATTACATATAGATTACATAATACATTAAACCAATTTATTAAAAATCAGAAATTCAACAACCTAAAAACCAGACCACTACTAGTTAACTACCAGATAATTTCATTTTAGTAATTAGAAAAACATCAATTGTTTTAGTAATTACAAAAACATCAATTTTTTAGCGAGCCTCCTTCTTTGTTGATAGATTTCAGAATTTTGAGGCATCTTCTTCACCATAATCTTTAACTTCATATAGCTCAAAACATAAATACCGTACTTGCTGAAAAATTTAATACAAAGAAGATTTAGTTAGCATGCATTTAATAATAAAGCCAAAATAAATTCTAACAAGCTAAAAACAGTTAGATACCAGATTCTAACAAAATGCAAGCTAAAACAAAATCTAACAAAGATGTAGAAATTTACAAGCTAAAAACCAAGTAAATACCGGTTAGATACTAGATTCCGGTTAGATACTAGATTCTAACAAAATGCAAGCTAAAACAGAATCTAATAAAGATGCAGAAAATTACATACTAAATACCAGGTTAAATACCATTTAAATACTAGTTACCTACCAAATTCTAACAAGAAGTAGAAAAAATACCTAATACTAGTTAAATACCAGTTAACATGCATTTAATAACAAGCTAGAATAGAAAAATACCTAATACCAGAAAAATACCTAATACAAAGAAGATTTAGTTAGCATGCATTTAATAACAAGCTAAAAACAGATTCTAACAAGCTAAAACCAGTTAGATACCAGATTCTAACAAAATTCAAGCTAAAATAGATTCTAACAAAGATGTAGAAAATTACAAGCTAAATACCGGGTAAATATCAGTTAGATACCAGTTTCCTACCAAATTCTAACAAGAAGTAGAAAAATACAAGTTAGATACCAAATTTTAACAAAATGCAAGCTAAAACAAAATCTAACAAGATGACTACAATTACTAGCTATATACCAGGTAAATACCAGTTAGATACTAGATTCTAACAAAATGAAAGCTAAAACAGAATCTAACAAGATGACTACAATTACAAGCTAAAAAACGTGTAAATATTAGAAAAAAAACCAGTTAGATACCAGTTACCTACCAGTTTCTAACAAGATGTAGAAAACTACAAAGCAAATACTAGTTAGATACCAATTACCTATCAGATATATACATATATTCACTTAAGACATATCAAAAACCAAATCATTACCAGATAGATACCAGATATACAAAAATAGTTGGAACGATCAAAATTCAAACAAAAAACAAACAATTACAGTTTCAAATATGAAAAGAACACCTCAAGTTTGGGTGCTTCAACTGTTTCTTTGCAAGGACTCTCTTTCAAAGCGCTTGAAGCAGACTTCATAGAAGGTTTTGTTACCTTTCTGACCTTCTTATGAACAACCAAACTCTTGTTTTGAGAAGAAGTTTAGGTGCCATAACTATCGAAAACAGGAACAAAAAATTGAGAAAAAATGAAGAATTGTGGTGAAAAATTGATTAGGAAGAGATTCAAAGGATTAAACAACAAATAGTAACACAGATAATGAAGAACGAGTTATTGAGAAGCAGTTAAAGTTTGAAATTGTATCGTAGAGAATCGAAATCTGAGAAACGAACACTTGGAAGAGAAGCAGTTGAAGAAATCGTGAGAGGATGTTAAATAATAAAACTCAACAAACGTACAGAAGATACAAGGAAGAAATGAACGTATAAAAAGTAATTAATGAAAAGTTTTGACCAATTTAAGTCAAAGGTCAAAACTTCGGGCTAAATAGTTTTAGCAAAAAAGGTCATAATTGACAAATTCCCTTTGTTTAATTTGATTACTTCATAAAATTTGGTCGTATTCGCTTAAATTAAGGAAAATATATTAAGTATAGTTTGTGAAAAACTGTTTTTAATTCCAAGAACAAAAGTTTTGTTAATGTGAAATTCATTCATTCCTACTCATTGTTCATCTCAATTAATATTATAGTACTTTATTTAATTACAAATAGTACGATAATATGAAAAATAGAAGTATGAATTATAGTATTGTTGTAATAATCTCTCATCCCAAACTAGGAGGAATGGGCGGAGGGATGGGTCGTGCTCGTCAGGCATGTGCTTCCTGGCCGCCAAAATATCTTTCACAAGTTTATTACCCGGGCAACTGTAAAACTCATCTTTGCAACTGGCCAACTGCACACTCAAATTTGTTTTTGTTCCCTTCTAAATTTTAATAATGAAAAGGAAAATAAGCTATGTCTCCTTGTAATTTAGGACCGTGCTCAATACTGAGTCTAAGCATAAATAAGAGGGCTTTTTCACAAGGATAGATACGAAAACATGATTTAGGCTAATTATTATTAATTGTAGGAACCTAATTGTAATTTTCTCCACCTTTATCGAAGAACAACATTCTCTCTTAATTAAATTTGAGTTTCTTAACTTAAAACGACTATATCTCTCAAACCATCAATTTTTTCGAAATGATTCTTTAGAATATTTTGTTCGTTTCATTTTTATTTTTAAAACAAGATCCAACTCGATATACTTTCAAAAAAATTAAAACTTAAAATTTGTATAATTCCTATTATACGAGTTTGCGTTTGGGTATAATGCTCATTATACTAGATTTCTTTATACGTGATTTTTTCCAGTTGATATAATGTGTATTATAGGAGTTTGTGATTTGGTATGATGTTTATTATATCCAATTTTTGGTATAAAGAAATATAGTATAATGAACATCATACTAAAATGCAAAATCGTATAACATAGATTATACCAATTTTTGTTGAAAGTATATCGAGTTGGATCTTATTTTAAAAATAAAAATAAAATGAACAAAATTTTCTAAAGAATTATTCGAAAAAATTAACGGTTTGAGAGATATGATCATTTTAAGTTAAGAAATTCAAACTAATTAAAAGAGAAAAAATGATTGTCAGTAGGAGTGTAATTAACATATAAGTTCACATAAGAAAATACAATAAGATAAAATTATTAATAAATGTCGTTTAGGATAAAAATTACAATTTAATTTAATTAGTTAGTATTCCTTACAATTCCCCTAAATAAAACCATTACTTCTTTCGAGGAGTATATGTAGACTTGGGCATGGCAACATCTTATCTGTTCAATTTCAAATTAGAAGTTCAATCTCGTCCCAACTTATAAAAGTAACAAGAAGGATTTTATGGAATTAAAAGAAAAGGACAAAATAATTTTATGTCATGATGTAGCATAATTTTACAAATCCTACATTTCAAGTTTTAATTTTTTAAAATATGTTTATTTAAGTTTCGATTTTTCAAAACATGTGAAAAAATAATAATCAGCTATTTCTGGTTTATAGCTATTATACTTAGTATAATTACCATTGTACCTAGTATTACAATCATTCTTCATGATATAATAACGATTGTACATGGTATAATTGTGGTACAATGACTATTATATTGTTTGAATGTAACATTTGAAACTGGATCTTAATATTTTCTTTTATTTCCAATTATTTGAATATTTCTATGATATAATTTTTTATAATGACCAATAAACCAGGTACAATAGTCATTATATTTGGTACAATGATCATTGATTATTTTACCAATCATATGTGAAATATGAAACTAGATTTTAATACTCTCTTTATGTTCAATCATTTTTTTATGTTATTTGTTTGCATTATACCAGGTATAATAACATAATCTGAAATTTAGATTCGAATGTTAAATATGAAACTTGGTATTAATACCTACTTCATCTCCAGTTATTTGAATATGCTATGATATTATTCGTTATTGTATAATGATTATTATACCAAATATAATAGTAATATACCTAGTAATTACTATTATACTTGTTGTACGATGATCTCAGAAGATGTCTTAATACTCACTACAAGAACTATCCTCAATCACTAAGACAATCTCAGAAGCAAAGTAAGAAGTAATATAAGTCTTGACTGTATCAGAGACTAACATTACATCAGAAGATAAAGACTCCATCAAAAGCTAGCAATGCATCAGAAGATAAAGTTAGCACAGTAAGATAAAAAGAACTGTCTCAGAGGTAAGTATCCTTTGAGGTAGCTTTTGTTTATGGACAAATTAAATGCAGAATATTTATTTCAAACAATTTTAGCAGCAACCCAAAGGCATCATGTGAGTCTTGATGGTTAATGTAGACACGTAATAAACATGCGAACTGGCATGATGAAATTTCAAAACTTAAAATTAACCTCAAATGAACTCCTAAGCATGACATGATTGATATAATCTTAATTGAAACGTTCCATAGATACATTAGGTTTATATAACTTATTAAAAGAAACCTAGCATCATAGTATATAGCATTACAAGTTGATGTGTGCCTTACCTTTGCAGTGGTAGAGCAATCCCTTAAAGTAGTCGCATAAAACTCCGTTAGCAGAAGCCTTCAAACTAGGATAGCCTCTATGAGAAGCCCACATGAACCCCATTGACCAAAACATCACAAGGAGGGAGAAATCGTCCGTTAACAAGTGGCTGCTAGACCACTCGTAGACCAATTCAAAAATTACTTTGAATGCTCTTTTCTAAAATATGAATAAGCCTTCAAAAGAAATCTTGCAAATACTAGAGAAACCCGGGGAGGAAAATAAAATAATTTGCAAGAAAAGGGAGTCAAGTTCAGATGAAGGCTGAACTAAAGTGTGTAGAGAAGGAGGAATTAAACTCCTATTTATAGGATTAAGGGGAGCAAAATTGCTCCCCTTTTAGCAATGTAGGAGGGGGAATTCCCCATCCCACACGCGAGTCACCCGCGCACGCAGCCCGCATGGGCGAGCTAAGCAAAACTCGTAAGGGAAGCCCATGCGGGCATCCCTTGCCCCACAAGTAAGGTCTTGCGGGACTTCCCGCAAGCCTTACTTATAGACTATTAGTGGGCTTGCTCTACAGGCCCACGCATGCAATGCCAAGAAACGCTTGCGGGCCTACAACCCACCAACATACACTAGCGCATGCTAGCTGCCCGTGAGCACTTTAAGTGCTTGTGTGGCTGCTACGCAAACCCCTTCTTGTAAATAACCCATGTTTTCGAGGCCTACTCACAACGGGAAAAGTTCCCTTGCTCCACCTCTTGCATCTTTCCAATTCCTCTTACAAATTATTATCTGGTCTGACTATTTAATGGTCCATCAAAAACAATTTGACTAACCTTTTATTCCCGATATAGACCCCATCTATTAGTTCTTTATTTGATCCGGTGAAGGTTTAATGTGTGTGACCTCATAGGATCCCAAACTATAGAGCCTCTAGAGGTTGACCTAAACTTAGCTTCTTATCCGGGAACCTTTAGGCTCAATTTTACAAACGGATATAGAACCTGATAACTCTAGACGATTAGAGCTTTCTAGCAAAGGTGTATGATCCTCCAATATTCGAAATGTCACATGCTTATAAATTGATCTAGTTTAACAATAGTAACTAGTACAATACACTCCTTCCATCATGTTGAGTACCATCCAATTTACTAAGCAAGGGTAAAGTGTTAGCTCTTGTGATAACTATGGTTATCCTAGAATTAGAATTGTTCACAAAGAACACCACTCCCCTTTATGTACTAAGATTGATTAGAAACCCATTCTATCAATCTCGTACTCTAATCAGAGGTTTATGAGTGTGTCACTTCAACAAGAGGCCTTGAGGTACAACTCCCGTTATATCACTATATCAGGAGTAATGGATCCCATCTTGACTACATGGCTTACTAATCAACGGTCATCACTATACCTATAATCATCTATATCATCCTGATAACAAGGTATGCATAAGTAGGACTAAAAGTATAAAAACTTCTGCACAAGGTAATCATTATCTCAGGTCTGAAGATACTCGTATTGCTAATGCAATAAGACGGACACCAACACATGGATATATTTATTTTCGAGTGTCTATCGTATAGTGGTCTCTAATGTATTGACCGAATACATTCATGTGTTAACTCAAGGTACCACCTTTAGCTTGTGAGATCGACTGCTTAGATCCAATCCAAGGAGTAAGCCTACACATGATAGTCTGTCCACTTCATTGATGTTTAGTCTCAATGAAACTATGACTAGGGATATTTATACTATTCCATAATTACACGTGTGTGCAGTTCTCACCCCACGTAGCTCTCCTTATGTCCTTGCACTTTCACACTATGAAATAGACACGGACTTTGTCTTATTATATCAACAAATATATATACATACATAATAATACATATATAATACTAGTGAGATACATAATTAGAGAAGATCATCGATATATAACAAAGGTGCCTTATTATTGATGAACAATAATCCATAATTGTTTGTACATAAGTGACTAATAAAGACATATTGCCCTAGTTGCCTCTAGTGCATACATCATATCTAACAAACTCTCACTTTCACTATAAACAAAATTCCCATGTGCTTCATGCCATACTCATTAACATGGTGGTCATGCTTAACTTGAGTTAATGGCTTTGTTAGCCCATTCACTAGATTATAATATGTCAAGATTTATTCTAAGCTTATATCGTTTCTAACAACTGTCTCCTAAATGAGATAGTACTTTATGAGTATATTTTCGTTTCTCTGACGAGATCGTGGTTTATTTGCTTGAGCAATAACCCCATTCTTATAACAATAAACCACTATTGGATTAACAATGTTCGGCACCATGTCGAGATCACCAATAAATCCCTTTTGCAAGATATCTTGCTTAGTTGCTTTAGAAGCAGTTATATACTCAAATTCAATGGTTGAATCAGTAGTTGTACCTTATTTAAAACTTTTCCAAACAACTTCCCCTCTTTTTAACATGAACACATATCCTGCTTGGGATTTGTAATTAGCCTTGTTAGATGAAAAACTCGCATAAATGAATCCCTTCACAGAGAGATCACTTTCTTTAAAAACTAAAAACATATCCTTATTTCTTCGTAAGTACTTGAGTATAGTATTAACAACCATCCAGTGCTTCTCATCTAGATCAGATTGAAATCTACTCGTGATGCTGAAAGCATGTGAGATGTCTAGCGGAGTGGGTACCATATCATACATGATGGATCCTATTGCCAAAGCATAAGGAATGCTATTCATGTGCAGTCTCTCCTCTTATGTTCTCGAACACTCAAATTTAGATAGGTTGATCCCGTGAGACATGAGAAGATTTCTTATTGATCAAGATAGTGATTGAATATGCAAACTTGCAAGGAGGAATTTGAAAACTTAAAATTAATCATAAAGAATCTCCTAAATATGCCATGATTGATATAATCTAAGTCGAAATATTCCATAGATGCTCGTAGGTTTATAAAACTTAATTAAAAGAAACCTAACATCTAAATTAAAAGCATTTCCAGTTGATGTGTGCCTTCCCTTGGTGTGGCGCTCCCTTAGAGTAATTCGACATAACTTTGTTAACACTAGCCTCCAATCTAAGATAGCCTCTATGATTGATCCACATGGATCTTTACCAACCAAAACCTCCAGTTGAGTAAGAACTCGTTGGTAGATAGTAGCTACTAGACTACTCAAAGACCAACTTGGAAATATTGCTAAGATAGAACTCTTCAAAATTGAATAAGCCTTCAAAAGAATCTTGCAATGAAGGAGAAACTCAAGGAGGATCTCGCAAAAGCTCACGAAGAAAAGATGTCAAAACTCAAAGGGAAGGATGAGCTAAAGTGATTAAAAGAGGAGGGGGTGAACCACTATATATAGCGGGAGGGAACAAAAAACACCAGTCTAAATTTAATGTGGGATGGGAATATTCCCATCGCACCCGCAGGTTACCACACGGAGCTCCAGCTTCAGGGGGTTCAACCCATGCATACATCTCACATATGCGGCTACCACAAGTAAAGCCTTGATGGGCTTGCCTTACCCAGCAAGTTGGGCTTCTAGGCTGCGAGCAGGCCATGTAAGCATTGCCCAACATCACTTGCAGGCTTTTTTCTCACTAGTATGCGCTAGCCGATGAGCTAGCGCATGCTAGTGGCCCGCATGTAGAAATGCTCACGGGGTAGCCTCGTAGGCCGATCCGCGAAGAAGGGGCACACTCGTAACGGGAAAAATTTCCAAAAAAATTTCCTTAAACTTTTAATTATTATTTAGTCTAATCAATTAATAATCGATGCAACAATTTTGACATCCTTAATATCCTCTGCATAGACGTAGTCGTTAAGTTCTTTACTTAGTCTGGTAAAGACCCAAAGTGTGTGACCTCATAGGATCCCAAAGTATAGAGCTGCTAGAGGTTAACGTAAACTTGGCTTCCCATCTGAGAAACTTTAGGCTTAGTGTTCCAGACCTATATGGAACTTGATAACTCTAGACGATTAAATGGGCTTTCTAGCAAAGGCATATGATCCCTGATACTCAGAACATCATGTGCTTATGACTTGATCCGATTTTGCAATAGTAACCAGTACAATACACTCTTTCCATCAAGTTAAGTACCATCAAGTTTATTGAACTTGGATTAAGTGTTAGATCATGTAATAGCCGTAGCTATCCTAGAATTACACTTGATCACGAAGAATACCACTCATCATAATGTATCAAGATTGACTAGAAACCCATTCTATCAATCTTATACTCTAATCAGAGGTTTATCAATTTATCTCTTCAATAAGAGGCCTTAAGGTATAACTTCCGACTTACCAATGACTGATAATCACTATACCCTTAATCACCCATATCATCCTGATCGCCAGGGTATGAATAAGTATGACCCGAAGTCTAGCAAATCCTACACAAGGTAACCAGTATCTCAAGTCTGAGGATAATTGTACTGCTACTGCAATAAAACATGACAACAACACATGAATATAGTTATTTTTGAGTGTTTATCTTATAGCGACCACTAATGTATCACCCGAATACATTCATGTGTTAACTCAAGGTACCACCTTCAGCTCGTGAGATTGACTACTTGGATCTAATCAAAGGAGTAAGCCTACACATGCTAGTCTATCTACTCCATTGATGTCCAATCTTAATGAAAATATGACTAGGGATATTTAGACTACTCATAGTAACACATGTGTGTAGTTCTCACACCACAAAGCTCCCACTATATCTTTGCACTTTCACGCTATGAATTAGTCATGGACTTTGCTTTATCAATGTGTATATACATAACAACAAACACACACGCACACACACACACACACACACACATATATATATATATGATACTAGGGAGATACATAATTTAAAAATACATCGATAAACAACAAAGATGCCTTTATTATTGATAACAATAATCTTTAAATCGTTTGTACATTATAACTAATAAAGATATATCACCCTAATTACCTCTAGGGCATATATCATGTCTAATAATCTCCTACTTGCACTAGAGTTAACTGCCCATGCGCTTCATGTTAGACATGATGTATGCCCTAGAGGTAATTAGGGCAATATATCTTAATTAGTTATAATGTACAAACGGTTTCATATTATTATTAATAATAAATAAGACATCTTTGTTATTTAACAGAGCTTTTATTTATTTATGTATCTCATCAGTATCATATATGTATAGTATTATATATATGCGCATTGATAAGACAAAGTCCATGACTACTTCGTAGAGTAAAAGTGCAAGGACACAGTGGGAGCTATGTGGTGTGAGAAATGCACATATATGTTACTATGAATAGTCTAAATATTCCTAATCATAGTTTCATTGAGACTAGACATCAATGAAGCGGATAGACTAGCATGTGTAGGCTTGCTCCTTAGATTAGATCCAAGCAGCCGATATCATGAGCTGAAAGTACCTTGTGTTAACACATGAATGTATTCAGGTAATACATTGGCGACCTCTATAAGACAGACACTAAAAAATAACTATATTCATCTGTTGGTGTCATGTTGTGATCGGGCGATATGGAGTGATGGGCCGAGAGCGCGCGGAGGTGAGAGGCGTGGTCCAACGGGGTGTTTGAAAAAGGTGCACTAGGTCGGGGACCCGTGAAAAAGGTTGAAAGAGAGCGAAAAACATTTTAGATTCGGTCAAACCCGAATCCGCCATCTCTCGGGATTAGCACTTTCCAGGAATTAGAGTCCTGTGAGGCTTAACGTCCGGGGGACGGCCCATTAAGACATAAAGATTCGGGTCCGGGATAAGTTGCTTATTTCTTAAGTGATCACATTATATTACATCTACAGAAAACCGTATTTTCTTAATTGTGCATATTCGCACTTTGGTCATTTTTCGAGTTTAAATGCATGATTTACGTATGGCAAAATAATAAACCATCCACAAAGCGGAATAACAAACCATTCACAAAGCGGTAAGTAAATGCGGAAAATAAATGCGAAAAATAAAAATTACAAGGCTTTCAAAAATCGGGGGATGCAACCACCCGCTACCTTATTAATTACATTTCCTAAAAAATATGTGCAATACCCGAAGGAAATATAAATCCTAGGCATACATCTAACCTGCATCCACAAAGGCTAGCACGAAATACGACACATATGTTTAAATTAATTTTAGCGGGGCCCGTGTGGCCTAATTAAAACATCGACTATTTAAGTTGTTATTTTAAATAAAAATGGTTCATTTTTATTTACACATATGTTGGTCAATTTTATTAGTGAAAATGATAGCATGGAAAAAGGTGAGGTCTGTTATCCGGGAATAATTTTAATTCCCTTCGTTGGGGTATTCTAAAAAAATAAAGAAAAGAAATAAGGATGAAGAAGAGAATTATTACAACATTTACAATAATAAATAAAATAATTCATAGGTTCACAAATAAAAGAAATCAGAAAGAGATGAAGTAGATGAAGAACACGGAATTCGCAGTTCTAGGAATTCAAAGGCTTACCCTTGCGGTATGAATCCATTTCGGTGTATCTGTTCGATCCCCAGGAGTGTTCCTCAATCTTTTTAATTTAATTGTCGTTTAATGTGGAAAAATAAGTGTTTATTTATCCAAAAAGATAATAACACTCGGGTTCTAAATTTGTTTTAGACCCGAGAATATCTGAGGATATTTGAAACAAAGTAGATGAAGAGAAATTTTGAAAATAAATAAAAGTTGGGATCCGAAGGTGTTTTGGATCCAATAAAATATTAGAAGAAAAGAAGATATTTTTGTTGTAGTGTTTTTCAGTATTTTTTGTTCTGAAAAAAAGAATTTTTCTCTCAATTTTCGAGCCCCCTTCAATCTAAAAATGTCCGACTATTTATAGAAAAATCCTGGAAAATCCAAAAAAGGCAAAAAAGTTTGGCCGGGTTGCCAAACCTCGCCAAACTCATTGGCGAGCTCACCAGAGAGGTTGGGGAGCTCGCCAGCCTCACCAAAGAGTCTAGCGAGCTCGCCAGACTCGCTGGCGAGCCTCACTAGAAATTGCGAGGCTCGCCAAGGAGTTTGGCTAGCTCGCCAAGGTCTGGCGAGCCTCACCAGGACCTTCACCAAAGTTTGGCGAGGTTCCCCAAAGCCCTAGCGAGCCTCGCCAGGGTGTGGTGAGGTTCGCTAGGCTCTCTAGAGAGGCGGGCCCCGGATATGGTTTTTGGTGGTGTTTTAGAAATTTTTTGTGTATTTTTTTATTTTTTAGTTAATTTCTGAATTAAAGTCCTTTTAAATTCAAAGACGAGGAAGACTCCCATTTGAAGATCGTTGAACGGTAAAAAATCATGTGATTCGAGAATAAATATCCTGAAAGGCCATTATCATTGAATGTGTAAGCTGGTACAGAATCCCGTGCTTATAGCTGCCCCTCGTGTGATCATCGCTGGTCGTATAACTAGTATGATCACACGAAAAGAGCGTAAATACTTGGCTAGTGTGGTTGGTGACTTCATGTTCCCAATTGGTGATAATGTAGGCCTTCCTTTCTAGCGCTGTGTCTTCATAGGTTCGTCCGTTTCTTTCTCTGAAATCCTTTAGGTACTTGTTGCCCCTTGTAGGCGGTTGACCGTTTCTTTCTATGGCATCCCTTTAGTGGTTTGCGATCGTTTCATTCTTTGGTTGATAAATGAGACTGTTTCATTCTTCAGCCATTGAGATAACCGTTTCCTTCTTCGATTGTGTTTTGTATTTCCTTAATAGGATGTTGTCTTGCTTCCTGTAACAAATCAGAGAAAAGATAATGTTAATACATTTGATGGTGAATGTTTTAATTATTTGATTGAGTTTATGCGAAGAAAAAATTTTTGCCCCTTCAATCAAAAATTAAAACATAATAAGTAAATAAGTTTAATAAGAAATTCGGGGGTGTCCCGAAAACTGCTCCGTTGTTTAGGAGGCTTTTGTGGCGTTGTAACTTTGACTTTAGGCTTAAGTGGGCCATTGTCATGTTTGTAGGTTCTCATGTGGAGGTGGGGATTCTTGTTTATCGGGATAGTGTTGCCCCGGTTTTGCATCGTCTGTACCTGTAAATGACGTGGTGCCAATTAAGGTATGCATGATTTTACGCATGAACAGTTTTTATAATATGGTGTATGTTCATCTATTGTAGGTGTTGTGGGCTTCATTCAGTGAAGTCCAGTCTCTTGTTCTGGTGCATGGTTGCCCCTATGACTTGTCTTATTAGGGATTCCATGGACGACTCGCTCAAAGTGACGACCATGGGTTTGTTGAATCAGATTCGAGTTCATAGCATAGATCTGATTTGAGGAAAGTCTGGATGAATCGTTGATCCCGCGTTGTGTTAGCGATGATCGCTTGGAAGCCGTTTGCCTGAAGTGTTAACTATATATGATGCCTCATACCATTCCGAGGAGGAGATGATGAATTTGATATTTCTATGGTCTTAAGTTTTGCATAGATCGCGCTTGCAGGTTTTCAATCTATCAAACCTTGTCTTAATTTTTTCCTAGACTACCCTTTCAGGTTTTCAATCCAGCAGACTCATTTTTCTTTATTTTTTCTTTTTTTTGGATGATAACTTGCGATATTCTACCATTGGCATGTAAGCAATAAAGATAAGCATATGTGTAAAGATTTAACAAAAGTGACAATTCATTGATGAACTTAACAGGGGTATAAATGTTTCAAATGATTTGATTTCTGCCATCATTAGCCCTTTCAGGTTTTGATAAGTGTATAATTACACTTATTATCATAATAAATTCACACAATAAACACTACAGTTTGAGTCATTTTTATACTTCATATAAAATATTTCATGTGGTATGTAGTTGTTTTTTATTCAAATGCAGATACTAGTTAAATCTTGGAAGTAAAATGATCAAAAGTGGAATTCTATGAAAAAAGAGTGAAAAAGGTGCAAAAAGATGCGTGGAACTTAAAGATTGGGCTTAGGATCGAAGCTGTCGAAGATCAGTGAGGTTGCAAGGAAATTTCTGAAGAAAACTCCATTCACGGTCGCGACAATCATTCGCGGTCATGACCTGGTCACTTCAAAATAGAAATCTGTCAAAGGAAGATTCACGCTCGTGACTTGTATATCACGGTCGTGACTTGGATGGTTTTCTTGTATTATCTTCTTAACTACCAACCGCTAGATAAGCATGATCAACCGCCATCAACCGCCATAAACTACCAATGAAAAGACACTTATCAAGAGTCAACCAATCATGAAAAGGTGACTATCTATTGTGGATTGAATCAAAGCCTCTCAACCAATCACATTGAAGAGATGCAATCTTTCACCAATGGATGTGACTCTTCGTTTGGATAGACGCAACCCTTCAAACTCTATAAATAGGGCTTCAATTCTTCACAAATTTCATGCAGCATTGGTGGGGTGAATAGTGTGAAACATTAGAGAGGAAAGCATAGAGTGAAAATATAGTGTGTGTATAGTTAGATTCGCTACGTTCTTAAGTGTTAGCGAGAAAATGTTTAAGTGAT
>CATIWQ010133043.1:0-20792 GCA_949673415.1 Euphorbia schlechtendalii | reverse complement strand
CCACTCTCCCCTTTTCTTAGTGGTTGCATTTTATACTTCATACCACTCTCTCATTTTTTTTCTTTTAAGCATATGTTTTTGAAGTACTTTGTACTTTGCACCCAATTTTCGTGCTATGCTTTCTTTTCTTTTTTCACTCAATGAATGGTTGTAGTTTCTACTCCGTACCATTCCTCACCTTTTGCATAACTCATTGGTTATCCTCTATTTCTTTTGATTTTTCACTTAATACCCTCATCCTTTATTGATCACTTTCAAAGTATTATGGCTATAGTTTCCCAACACTTTAAACAAACTCAATACTTATAGGACTTATTCGAGAATAGTATATAAAACTCATAGTAAGAACACTACTAGATATTACTCCACTTAAACTTATTGGTAACATTAAACTAAAACTCTATGACTTATACTAATTTATGATGCATTGAAATATATATCGAAACTTACTTGGAATGTTGCTTTCAAATGTTACCAACAACTCATCCTCGCCATATGTGAAATGTTGTGCAAAATCGCTCACACTCTCAATGTGTGGTCATACTCGAAACACTTTGTTCGAAATATGCACTAACATCAAACTTGAAATACCTAACACTCAAAATAACCTTTGGAACATATGTTTGTATAATATAGGTATGGATAATGTATAAATAACACAAAAGTCAAGAAAATTTTTCAAATTCTTCGATTTTTTCAAATTATTTAATTTTTTTGGATTTTCGAGATTTTTTACAAATACCCCCCCACACTAAAGAACACAATGTCCTCATAGTGAAAGACTTCATTAAAATTGAAAATCTAAAGTTAATCACACACAATTGAATAGAAAATAAAATAAAAGAAAGAAATTGAACCGGTTTTATTCATTTGAACTTGAATTTGGAGGACTCGGTGAGATGTCCGAATTCTTCATTCTGAAGTATGTATTTAACTTGCGGTTCAATGAAATGTTGGATTTTGTTAGTTGACGAACATCTTGATATATGGAGGCAATGTCTAGGCATGCTTGGTCGACATTTTTCACGAACTTTCCTCGCCATGTATCATGTGTACTTCTGGAGGCTTGTTTTGAATGACTACTTTCGAATTGAACTTCTTCAACATCTTCATCTTGTTGGTTTTCTCGAGAATTAGATCCATCTATCAGTGAAAGACTTTTCTCAAAGTCTTTTCTTTCAATATGAAACAACTAAAGTGTCATTGAAAGACTTGGAAATATTGGAGTGCGCAGTTCTGCAATTTCGGCCAAAGTTTCCGATGTATATTTTGGAATCCATTACTAGTCTGACTACACATAAAAAGGCTAGAGTTGGAGGCGCAAACATGATTTGTGGAATAATTTTGGGAGCAAAAGATCAATTACCATACCAATATAATCCAAGGGAGAAATTTAATTTTATGGGTGGAGTTTATATGAAGAGGGCAGGATTGGTAAAAGAAGAAGTAGGAAAATTTACATTCCTACCATATGAAGTAAGGATAAGAAAGCTTAGATCGACGCAAGAGTCTACTACTCAAGAAAACCAACCAAATGAAGAAGATGTTGAGGAAGTTCAATTCAAGAGTGGTAATTCGAGACAAGCTTCGAGAAGCACGAGCTATACTTGGAAAGGAAAATTTGTAAGAGATGTAGACCAAGCATGCCTAGACATTGCCTCCATACAGTAAGATGTTCTGTAATTGACAAAATCAAACATTTCATTGAGCCGCAAATTGACTACATATTTAAGAATGCAAAATTTGGATTTATCTCCAAGTTCACCAGATTCAAGTTCTAAGGAGTAAAACGGGTTCAATTTCTTTCCTTTATTTTATTTTATTTTAGTTGTGTGTTTTATTAAATGTCTCACAATGAGGACATTATGTTCTTTAAGTGTGGGGGGCATTTGTAAAAATCCCGTAAAATCTAAAAAAATGAATAAAATTTAAAAATCAAAGAATTTGAAAATTTTTCTTGATATTATTGTCAATTATACTTCATCATTTCTTATACTTCACTAACATTTGTCAAAGGTTATTTTGAGTGTTAGGTATTTACAAGTTTGATGTTGGTGTAAAATTTGAGCGCATGTTAAATTTGAGCGTTATTAGCACAATATTTAGCATTTGGCAAGGATGAGTATTTGAGAGCAACATTCCAAGTAAGTTTCTATTTATATTTCGATGCAACATGAATTAGTATAAGTTATATAGTTTTAGTTTAATGCTTCCGATAAGTTTAAGTGGAGTAATATCAAATGGTATTCTTACTATGAGTTTTATATGCAAATCTCGAATAAGTCCTATAATTATTAAGTGTGTTTAAAGTGTTAGGAAACTATAGCCATAATACTTTGAAATTGATCAATAAAGGATGAGGGTATTAAAGAAAAATCAAAAGAAAGAGAGGATAACCAATGAGTTATGCAAAAGGTGAGGAACGGTATGGAGCAGAAACTGCAGCCATTCATTGAGTGAAAAAAAAAAAGAAAAGAAAGCATAGCACAAAAAATGGGTGCAAAGTACAAAGTACTTCAAAAACATATGCTTAAAAGAAAAAAAAATGAGAGAGTGGTATGGAGCATAAAATGCAACCACTGAAAAAAGGGAGACTGGTATGGAGCATAAAATGCAACCACTGAGAGTGTTTTAGCATCCTAGGTTACCTAAAAATTCCTTAAGAGAAATTAATCAAAGTGTGCTTTCTATGTCCTTTATACTTTATACTATGCTTAAGAGAAGGTAATATTTGAGTATGCATATAACAATTATATGAAGATGTGATTCGATGACTCTCCATTAAGAGCAAAGGTATGCAAATAAACTATATAAATTGCACATTACTAATTTGTGGGAAATTTTAAACTTCTACTTGAAATCTTTTGCAAAGTGGAATTTGGTACTCATTGCAATAGTCTTTCACCAAATGAGGTATGAACTTCTTTTCCAATTTATGCACATCTGTTGAATTTACCTTGAGGACAAGGTAAAAGTTAAGTGTGGGGGTATGATAAGTGTATAATTACCTTTAATATCATATTAATTTTACATACTAAACACTATAGTTTAACTCATTTTTATACATCATATAAAAGATTTCACATGGTATGTAGTTGTTTTTTATGCAAATGCAGATACTAGGTAAATCTTGTGAGTAAAATGATCTGGAATCCTATGAAAAACGAGTGAAAAAGGTGCAAAAAGATGAGTGGAAATAAAAGATATGGCTTAGGATCGAAGCTGTCAAAGAACGGTGAAGTTGCAAGGAGAATTCTGAAGAAAAATGCAATTCATGGTCGAGATAATCATTCGCAGTCGCGACTTGTTCTTCTTCAAAATAGAAGTCCGCTAATCAAAGATTCACGGTCATGACATGTATATCGCGATCGCGACTTGGATGGTTTTCTGGTTATATCTTCTTAACTACCAACCAAAAATAAGCATGATCAACCGCCATCAACTACCAACGAAAAGACACTTATCAGAAGTCAACCAATCATGAAAAGGTGCCTATCCATTATGGATTAGATTAAAGCTTCTCAACCAATCACAATGAAGTGATGAAACCTTTCACCAATGGACAAGACTCTTCGTATGGATAGATGCAACCCTTCTAACTCTATAAATAGGGTAACAAACCTTACAATTTCATGCATCACGGTGCAGTGATACAGAGTGAAAATATTAGAGTGCATGAGAGAGATATAGTGTGTGTATAGATGGAGAATTCGCTACATTCATAAGTGTTAGCGAGAAAATGTTTAAGTGATTCGAATCCTTGTTTTGATCACTAGATTTCTCTATATTCTCTAGCGATTGTTGTATAAGTGTACTTGGAAATAACTTATCAATAAAAGTTTTCATTCTTCAATATTCACAAAGAATAGCATCCTAGCAGAGATTCTGTACGGGTTGAGACCCAATACAAAGCAGATGCAGGAATTGCAGGAATTGATGACTCTCATTAAAGAGTGGATACGGTTTGATCAACTTTATCTTTCACTTGCATACCTCACAACTTGGCTTTGCTTTCTACTTATACTTTCTATTTCAAAGTTTACGACATGTTTATGTGTCAAAATGCGTATTTCGTGTTAAGTCTTTTATGTTAATCAAGTTATATGCGTTGGAGTTAATTTTAAGAATAGTTTCGGGGTTAACAAAATCGTGTATAGTCACTGGATCAGTGATATAACGATGTTTAGTGAGCCAACATTTTCGGAATGGTAACTTGCTAAATGTGGCTATGTGAGAGCAACCCGTACTAAGCATAGTATTGACGTTTTCCAAGTTTATATAATTGTCTTAATTCGTTTGTGCTAGGTCTGGAAAAGTCATTTCATGCGTTGCTCTGCGGTGAATAATTAAACATCTGAATATTTAGAACCGAGTCTGTTAGATTAGTTTAGTAAATCATAACATCTTTGTTGAACTTGCATGTTTTCTCTGATATCCTTATATCATAGGGAAAATCTATATATTTAGATTCTCTAATCTTTCATACCTATATTTACTCATTCTTCATTCTAACCCTCCTACCCAAAAGTATCAAATTTATTTTATTTTCTTCATTTTATCTTCCTTGTTGATCTTTAGAACTAGTCCTTCCCTGTGGGATCGATATCTTTTAAAACTACATTGCAACTATATACTTGCAGTTATCATCATTTTTCTATTTTGATAAGGGGTATTGACAACACCTATATTTTACGTGAACAAGTTTTTGGCTCTGTTGATACATAGCCGAATCTTGCAAACAAACTATTAAACTTATCAGTAGAAAAGTGGTGAACAATCTACTCCTTGGCCGTTCTCAACGTGGGGCATCGACATCATTGGCGAAATTTGGCCTAGTTCAACTAATGGACATCGATTTATCGTAGTAGCAGTAGACTACTTTTCGAAATGGGTAGTGCCCGAATCCTACACCAATATCACCGCTAAGAAGATGACCAAGTTCATAGAAAATCATATTTTTGCTCGATATGGTATCCCACATCACATCATATCACATAATGGGGTTCAGTTCCAAGGAGCTACGTCAGATCAGGTAGAAAAATATGGGATTGAGCATCATCGATCATCACCATACAAACCACAAGCCAATAGAGTAGTAGAAGCAACCAATAAATTGATCAAGAAAATTTTTAGCAAAATGGTTATCACCTACGGAGATTGGGCTGATAAATTGCCATTCGTAATATGGGGGTATAGAACTAGTGTCAAGACTCTTTCTAATCAAACTTCGTTCTCATTAGTGTACGGGATGGAAGTAGTCCTACCAGTTGAAATGGAAGTAAGATCTCGTCGGGTAACCCTGGAAGCAAGATTAAAGGAATAAGATTGGGAAAGAGCTAGGTTCGAACAGCTAGACATGATAGATGAACAACTTCTAGAAGCATTGGACCACTTGCAGATGTATCAACAATTCATGGCTAGGGCATACAATAACCGATCAAATTTAGAAGCCAGCCTTTGAAAGCTAGAGACCTTATTTTGAAGCAACTGAGACCATCTAACGTGGATGTTCAGGGAAAGATTTACCTAAACTGGGAAGGTCCTTACATCGTGAAGGAGATCTTAAGCAAAGGAGTTGCCAAGATCATGGATATGGATGGGAACGAATTTGTCAACCTGATTAACCAAGACAAGCTCAATCGCTATTACGTTTAGGGTAAAAAATAAATCAATCAAAAAGAGTAGAACAAAAAAAAGGGGGGTATGATAAAAGGAAGTCCATCAGCTGGCACTTGGCTAGCTGGGCAATAATTAGGACCTTCCTTTGTAAAAAAATTATAAAAGTCCACTGAGTTGAAAACCCGTAAAGGGTGGCTCAAGCAAAAATTATGGCATTGTGAGGAATAGAGGGATCGTGAGTTAGAAAACCTTTTCTATACTAGCTGGTGGCAGGATTCAAATCATTGGAAAATTTGTGCCCTCTTTAAAATCATTTATGAAATGTTATTATTGTTTCAAGATTTATGTTTATGTTACATGGATGTGTGCACGTAGAATATCACAAGTAAACAAAACAAATTTCAATAAAGTCTCATAATGTCAAAAATAAATCAAATAGTCAAACACACAAGTTGAGAAAATGAATGAAAAAGTTTTTGGAAAACAAATATAGACTTATGGGTGCTAATCATTCCAATGAGCACACTTCCTCAAAGTATGAGGAAGAGGATCCATGTCGTCCTTGTCTCACTCCCACTCGAGTGACACCTTGAAATGCTGGTTAGCATCAGGAAGACTCCTAATCTCACCCAGCCATCCACGATAAAACTCATTAGTATCCGTAGTCTCTGGGGCATTGCAATCCAAAGCAACAATGGTAACCCGCGCTAAAAGTCTCCGCATGGAATCCGGTGTGTTGGGACCAAAGTCATGAAAATGGGTCGAACACAGAAGCCTAGGAACTCGTTGCTGACACCCATACTGCCTACATAGATAGGAAGGAGAATAGGAGGTGATGCCAAATAAGCCCATCAACACGGTGATCCTTCTTGACGAAACCCCTAGGACTATAGTGCAAAGGAAGATACCGTGCCTTGCCCAAGCGAGGATCAACAAGCAAACGAAGCTTCTCCAATAACCACACCTGCAAGTGTTTAATTCAAATAAGAGGATAAAATTCACAAATAGAATGGTCAAAAGATTT
The DNA here is from genome assembly GCA_949673415.1 of Euphorbia schlechtendalii. NCBI lineage: Eukaryota > Viridiplantae > Streptophyta > Magnoliopsida > Malpighiales > Euphorbiaceae > Euphorbia > Euphorbia schlechtendalii. The sequence continues at coordinate 14,149 of CATIWQ010133043.1, read as the reverse complement.
ACCTCGAGTAAAGGGAAGTGATCACCCACTAAGTCCAGGTTTACCATAGCAGCATCCAAGTGTACCAAATTCTTTGCTAAAGCTAAAGCCACAGGAGAAAGACCTATTGAGAGTGGGTCAGTGAAAGATAGTAAGCGAAATGGGGTAACTGGTCAAACCAAATAAACAAACTCCACAGGGAGAAGTAGAGTCAACATGGAGGGCCAAGCAAGATGAGAACTGGAAGTAGTCTCGCACCAGCTAAGGATAGCATCGACTCGAAAACCGCCAACTTCAGTTGGGGCAGATAAAAAGCGCCTGCTAGATTCTAAGTATCACAATCCTCACAACATATCCTCACCCCTAAATTGGAAGGAGGGAAATGCAATGGAAAGCCTCACAAGGAATGTTGGAGTTGGGTTCTACGGAAAAGGAAGCCCTAGAATGGCATGATACTCCTCAACCAAGGAGCAAATCTCAAAGTCAAAAATTGGATGACATGGGTGGTCAGATCCTAGAACTTCAGAGCACCACGGCCGAGTTCACATGCTTGGAAGCGAGGTATTGAAGGCCTCGCACCCCAAACCCATCAAGCTTTCACTAATCGAGCCCCCTGATGCTGCGGAGAAAAGCCCTAAGTAGCTCGTTATGTATCAACATTGGCAAGAAATAACTAAAGGAATTTCCTCAAAACTGGTGTAGGCTACATGCATTAACAAGAAACATTAGCATACCACATTCATTGATTCATACATACACATAAACATTCACAAACAAACAAACAAACATCCACTTTCATAGAAATAAAAAATCAACAAGTAAGGACTCGACATGCAATAGCCAAAAGTCCCATTCTGTTTCCATAAAATATAAGTTTTCAAATTCTACAAGAAAAGCTATCTATGAGTTTAGTTCAAAAAGGAAAACAAGATCTACAAAAGAAAAGCTCCTAAACGTGCATCACCTATTGGTCGTCTCCACCCATGGGATCTCGGGAAGCCATGATAGCAATCTCAAAATTCGCTCAATACTCATCATAATTAACAAAACTCTCATACCCATCATAATTAACACAACTCTCATACCTGTCAATCGATGCTAGTACCACTAGCACCCGTGCTAGAACCACCTGCTCCCTAAATCTCTAGCTGCGCATGAGGTCGCTCTACCTCAGGCTTGGTCAGAGGATGGAGTGAAATAAGCATATCCTGGATGAACGCTTCATAATCAATGCGCCAACCGAAGATCGTCACACCATGCTCCTAGAAGAATAACTACCTCTCCCCCGGGTTGGTGATCACTACCAAAACATTCAAGTAGGAGGCGTAGGAGGGATACGCCTCTTAGCCACTGGCTTAGTCTGCCAGAACTGAACATGCTCACCCAGGTACCACTCACTGGTCCTAGGACTCTCTAAGATGAAGCATTTCTAGTCAATCTCCTTTCGGACCTCCTTCACCATGAGGTAACTCGAGAGCTCCCTCTAGGGGTTGCAGTCAACTTGAAGTATAATTCAAATCAGGATGAGTTTCAAAAAAGGGACGAATGTAGTTCTATTTACCCAAAATAAGAGTCCTCACCTGATCAAGTGTCAAGTCGTAGAGGTACCCATAATAACCCCCGTGGTTCAATATCTCTCCCTCAAAGGTCGTATGAATCAGAGTAAGGTAAGGGGAGTCATTAGGAGCATCAGTGAACCGTGGGGTAGGAAGGAAACCGTAGTAGAAAGCCCATGCCTGAATGATCAAATACAAATGTAAAGTCAAATAATGTAAAAAAAATAAATAATATTCACTAACAATAAATTAACAAACGATACCTGAAGAGCCATGGGGCAGCATCGCAGTGTCCTCTGATGAGCTCCCGTAACCAATTCAAGAGCAAAATATACCTGGGCCAATATTGCCCAGGGCCAGTTAAGGCCACTAACATCGTCTAGATCAGCCAAGGACTCGATCAACCCATAGTTGATCCCGTAATTCGAGACCAGGAAGAAGGTCACGCTCAGCAAGGTGATAAGAAAAGACAAGACATATAATGAGAATCTCCACCACTGAAATGGACCATCGGCCGGTCCAATACTCAACAAGCGCGTTTTAGTGCAACACCATGCCTTGCAGGTCAACGCCGAATAAATCTATAATGCATCTACAGGTAGTGCTGATCTTGAAAAACCTCTCAAAGAAAGCATCGAATAGAATCACAATCCCGGTCCAAGGAAGGCCGGTAATCGCCAATATATCGGCTGGGGTAACAGTGACCTCCCCAATAGGAAGATGAAAGGTGTTTGAAATGTCACACCACCTCGGTACCAATGCAATCGACGTGGCGTAAGGAAACAACGTTGACCTTAGGGACCGAGCTAGATCACCAAAGCTTGTGGCCTAGATAGTCTGGGCATAATATGGTTGGTAGAAGCGTGCTACCACCAGGTCTAGACAGTCGTATACCCGCCCATATATCGAAGAACTGGAGACTGTAAATAAAAAAGGCAGTGAAATATCAAGAAAAACATGTTAATAAAAAAATGGCCTTGAAAACCCCATGGGCATCGTCGAAAAACTCCGACGAGGGACCTATGGAGACCTTACCAGAAGCTCCACTAAGGACCTAAAGGGACCTCGCCAGAGTTCTGGCAAGGCCCCCAAGGAGTCTTACCAAACTCTGGTGAGACCCCCAAAGTTTGTCGAGCCAGCTACGGGGAACTCACCAGAATACCTAGCCTTTCGAGGCTCGTCCAATGGTAGATGTCCACTGATATTTTTTTCCGGTGAGCTTTTTTGTTTTATTTCTTGACTATTTCGGGAAAAAATAAAAATTTAACTTAAATTTTGTTTCTTTCTAAGCTAAATTCCGCTACATGAATCAGGTCATTAAGCTAAATTCCGCAACATAAATTAAGTCTAGAAAGTAAATAAAAATAAAAATATATAAAGTTTTTAAGAAATACCTCAATTCCGGAAAGTCAAGATCTAACACCTCTATGGGAGTAGTGGGAGTAAGTCCTTGCATGGTGTCACTCAATCTCAAGCCATAAGCATCGTTGATATCAACGGAGTAGATGCCAGGCTGGTTAGTAGGTTAAGGACAAAGACTGGATGTGAATTAGAACTGCCTCCAAATGACTTTCAACAACATCTTTCTTTTAGAGAGAAGGAGGAGACAAAGTATCTAGAGAGAGAGTGAGAGTGAAAAAATGAGAAGAGAAAGAGAGGAGGGTGATATTTATAAAGAAAATGAGTGGGTCCCACCTATTTATGTTCTCCAACAAAAGTCTCCTAAACACAATGGAGCAGTGCACGGGACATCCCCGATTTCTTCCTAATTTATTAAATTAATTTTTCCATCATGTTTTAATTTTTTTATTGAAGGGGAAAAAATTTTTTCTTCGCATAAATTAAATCAAACAATTAAAAAACTATATTTACCTCCTAATTGTCTCTAATTTGTCATAGGAATTAATTCAGCATCTCATAAAATTCACGTTTGGTCACCTTTGAACTGAGGCACCTCACCCCGGCACATAATAACTACAATCGAAGGAAGAAACATTTGTCCTTCAAAATTACACCAATGTAAGAAACGAACAAGTCACCCACATGAGAAACCAATCAAGGATTCAGAGTCACCAACCACATCAGTCAGGTATTTTCTCAATCCCTCCGCTCTTTTCGTGTGATCGTGCTGGTTATTTAACCAGCACCGACCACACGAGAGGCAGTTGTGATCATGGGATTTTGAACCAGCTCGGGTGTTCAATGATGTTGGCTTTTTAGGATTTAATCCTTGAATCACATAATTATTTTTATCCAGATATCTTCAAATGGGAGTACTCCTCGTCTCTAATTTGGTTTGTAAGGACATAAATTATTAAGGAATTGAAAAAAAAATTTGAATTTAATAAAATTAATGAAAAATATATTTTAAAAATAATTATAAGAAAAATTATAAATTAGAAAAATAGTACAAAATAAATCAGGTCTGGACTGTCCAGGGATCTGACGAGGCAACCTCGCTAGAGTTTCCTTTTGGATTTTTCAGGATTTTCACCTATAAATATCAAGGGAATTTTTGGGGATCAAGACCGGAATTTTTTAGCAGAAAAAGACAAACTAAACATTCTAATTTTCAACAATATTTTCAAATTAAAAACAATTTTTTATTCGACCATTTTTTCAAACACCTAAAACTTAAAAGACGACTAGGATTGCTCCTAAAGGTCAAGGATGTATATCGAAGTGGATTCACTTCGTAAGGGTAAGCCTCTAAGTTCCTAGAGCTGCTTGTTTCATGCTCCCTGTATTTTTTCTCTATTTCATTTTACATGTAGATCTAGGAATTATTCTACTTTCTTTCATTATGTAAATATTGTTGTAATAATTTTCTTCATCTTTTATTTTTTTTTATTTAATGTAGATATCTGTTAGCATACCCCCATGAATGGAATAACAAATCTATTCCTGGATAATAGCACTCACATCTTTATCATGCGAGCATTTTCACTAATTAAAATAAGCAACCAACATGTTAATAAAAATGAACATTTTTATTTCTAAATAAGAACTTTTAATTGTTGTTTTTTAATAAGGCCACACTAGCCTCGCCAAAATCAATTCGAACATATGTGTAAATGATGTGTTATACCATGTTCTAACCATTATGGATACAGGTTGATTAGGATTAGATGTATGTTTAGGATTTTATTTTTTCTTCAGGTATCGTAATTTAAATTATATTTTTTTTTGCGAAATGTAATTAATAGATTAGGCAAGCGGTTGCATCCCCCAAGGTTTTGTAATTATAATCTTTACTTTTTTGCATTTATTTAGTGCTTCATGTATGGATTTATCGCTTTCTAAATATGTGTGAATCATGCATTATAACTTGAAAATGACACAAGTGCGGATATGCACAATTAAGAAATAAGGTTTTCTAAAGATGTAATATAATTTGATCCAATAAGAAATAAACAACTTATCCTGAACCCGAATCTCTATATCTTAATGGGCCGTCCCTCGAACGTTAAGCCTCACAGAACTTTAATTCCTAGAAGAGCTAATCCAGGTGGCGACTCTATACTAAGAGATGCAGATTCGGGTTTGACCAATCTAAAAATGTTTTCTCTTTCTCTTTTGAACTTTTTAGGTCCCCGACCCAATATTTTTGTTTTCAACAAAAAGACCCTAGTGGACCGCGCCTCTCATTCGCTTTTCTCTCTGCCCATCACTTTCTGTGTCATCCATTCAGATTAACAAGAAGTTGTGTGGGTACCTAATGGAGATTAATACAAAAATTCTATCCTCTTTCCAATTGTGTCGGGTTTTCTTGGAGATTCATCTCAAATTCCTTCCTCTTCCCAAGAGGGATGTTATGTTGAGTCCCCCAAAGAATCATCGAAAAATTCCATCCTCTTTCAAACCGTATTGAGTCCCTTCAGAGATTCATTACAAATTCTTTCCTCTTCTCGATAAAAGACATGTCAGTTCTCTGTCGATATTCATCACAAAATCCAAACTTCTTCCCAACTGTGTCGAGAATCCCATTAGATTTATCACAAATTCCTTCCTCTTCCCAATAAGAATCTGTGTCGGGACTCCCCGAAGATTCATCACAAAATTTTATCCTCTTTCTAACCATGTCATGTCTCCCAAAAGATTCACAACAAATTCCTTCCTCTTCCCAAGAGGGAGCTATGTCGGGTCTCCTCATAGATTAATCACAAAATTCCATCCTCTTTCCATCCCTGTCAAGTCTCTTCGCAGATTCATTAGAAATTCCTTCCTCCTCCCAATAGGGAAGCAATGTCGGGTCCCCCCGGAGATTCATAAAAAAATTCTAACTTCTTCCCAACTATGTTAGATCTCCCTAAAGATTCATCACAAATTCCTTCATCTTCCTATTAGGTAAGTTGTATCGGGTCTCCCCGAAAATTTATAACAAAATTTCATCCTCTTTCTAATTGTGGTGAGTCCCTTCAGAGATTCATCACAAATTCCTTCCTCTTCTTAATAAGGAAGTCATGTCGAGTCTCCATGTAGATTCATCACAAAATTCCATCTGCTTCCTAACAGGGTCGATCTCCCCAGAGTATCATCACAAATTCCATCCTCTTCCTTACAGGGAAGTTATGTCATGTCTCCCTCGAAGATTCATCATAAAAGTCCATCCTCTTTCTAACCATGTTGCGTTTCTTCGGAGATTCATCACAAAATTCCATCCTTTTTCCAACTATGTCGGGTCTCCTTTGAGATTCATCATAAAATTCCATCCTCTTCCCAACCATTTTGATTCTCTCAATATATTTATTACAAATTCCTCCCTCTTCCCAATAGGGAAGTCGTGTTTGGTCTTCCTGGATATTCAAAACAAAATTCTAACTTCAACCTAACTATATCGGGTCTACCTAAAGATTCATCATAAATTTCTTCCTCTTTGAAATAAGAAGCTATGTTGAGACTCCACGGGGATTCGTCACAAAATTCCATCCTCATTCCAATCATGTTGGGCCTCCCTAAAGATTCATCACAAATTCTTTCCACTTCCCAAAAGGGAAGCTATGTCGAGTCTCCCTAGAGATTCATCACAAAACTCCATCTTCTTTAATACCCTCATCCTTTATTGATCAATTTCAATGTATTATGGCTATAGTTTCCTAATACTTTAAACACACTTAATACTTATAGGACATAAAAGATTTGCATATAAAACTCATAGTAAGAATACCATTAGATATTACTCCATTTAAACTTATCGAAAGCGTTAAACTAAAACTATATAACTTATACTAATTCATGTTGCATCGAAATATAAATCGAAACTTACTTAGAATATTGCTTTCAAATGTTACTCACCACTCATCCTTGCCAAATGCTAAATGTTGTGCTATAATGCTCAAATTCAACATGCACTAAATTTTCCACTAACATCAAACTTGTAAATACCTAACACTCACAATAAGCTTGGACAAATGTTAGTAAAGTATAAGAAATGATAATGTATAATAACAAAAATATTAAGAAAAATTTTTAAATTCTTCGATTTTTTTATTTTATTCAATTTTTTTGGATTTTACGGGATTTTTACAAATTTCCCCCCACACTAAAGAACACAATGTCCTCATTGTGGAAGATTTTAATCAATTGAAAATCTAAAAACAAACAACTAGTCTAAAAATATCAAAAAGAAAAGTAAAGAAAAGAGAAAACTCGTTTGTTGTGAAGGAGAATCCGGGGCCCATATTGCGATCGCGAAGTCCTGTCATGATCGTGATTTCCTTTAAAACAGGAACAGATTGTTTTGTTGTAAAACTTCACAAGCACGATCTATTGTCGCAGTCGTGATCTTCTTTAATTCTTCAAATTCTTCAAATTTTAGACATTGTACCTAGAAAAACATAGAAAAACAAACGTATTAAATATAATTGCCCATTCTCCAGCAATTTGATCTCTTGAACGCACTTGCCTTCCCTGGCAATTCGATCTTTAGAATGCTATTGCCTTCCCCAGCAACGATGCCAAAAACTTATTCGCCACTTTTCTACTAATAAGTTTAATAATTTGTTCACAAGATTTGGCTATGTATTAATGGTGCCAAGAACTTGTTCACATAATGTAGGTGTTGTCAAATAGAAAAATGATGATAACTGCAATTATACAGTTGCGATGTAGTTTTAAAAGATATTGAACCCACAGGGAAGGAACCAAGTCTAAAGATCAGTGAAGAAGACAAAATAAAGAAAATAAAATAATATAAGGTTTTGGATAGGAGGGTTAGAATGAAGAATGAATAAATATAGATTAGAGAATCTAAACATATAGATTTTCCCTACGAAAAAAGGATAGCAGAGAAAACATGCAAGTTCAACAAAGATGTTACAATTCACTAAACTAATCTAATAAACTCGGTTCAAAATACTCAGATGTTTAATTATTCACCGCAGAGTAACACATGAAATAACTTTTCTAAACGTAGTGAAAATGAATTAAGAAAATTATATAAACCTTGACAATGTCAATACTATGCTTAGTACGGGTCTCTCTCACATGGCCACATTTAGCAAGTTACCATTCCAAAAATGTTGGCTCACTAAACAGCGTTATATCATAGATCTAGTGATTATACACGATATTGTTAACCCCGAAACTACTCTTAAAATTAACTCCAACTCATATAAATTGATTAATATAAAAGACTTAACACAAAATACACATTATGAAACATAGATATATCATAAACATTGAAATAGAAAGTATAAGTAGAAAGCAAAGCAAAGTTGTAAGGTATGCAAGTGAAAGCTAAAGTTGATCAAACCGTATCCACTCTTTAATGGGAGTCGTCAATTCCTGCAATTCCTGCGTCTGCTTTGAATTCGATCTCAACCTGTATAGGACCCTACACTAGGATGCTATTCTTTGCGAATATCGAACAAATGAATATTGAAGAACAAAAACTTTTAATGATAAGTGATTTGTAAGTACACTTATATAACAATCGCTCGAGAATAAGAGAAATCTAGTGATCGAAATAAGGATTTGAATCACTTAAACATTTTCTTACTAACACTTATGAACGTAGTGAATTATCTATCTATACACACACCATATCTCACTCATGCACTCTAATGGTTTCCCTCTGCACGAAATTGTAAGGTTTGGAGCCCTATTTATAGAGTTCGAAGAGTTGCGTCTATCCATACGAAGGGTTAAATCCATTGGTGAAAGATTGCATCACTTCATTGTGATTGGTTGAGAAGCTTCAATCTAATCCACAATGGATAGGTACCATTTCATGATTGCTTAACTTCATATAGGTGTCTATTCATTGGTAGTTGATGGTGGTTGATGGCGGTTGATCATGCTTATCTGGTGATTGGTAGTTAAGAAGATAAAACCAGAAAACCATCTAAGTTGCGAGAGTGATATACAAGTCAGGATCATGAATCTTTGATTGGCAGAATTCTGTTCTGAAGAAGAATAGGTCGTGACCCCGAATGGTTGTCGCGACCGTGAATTGCATTTTTCTTCAGAATTGTGACTTCACCGATCTTTGATAGATTTGATCCTAAGCCAAATCTTTATGTTCCATGCATCTTTTTCCACCTTTTTCACTCTTTTTTCATTGAATTCCACTTTTGATCATTTTACTCCCAAGATTTACCTAGTATCTACATTTGCATAAAAAACAACTACATACCACATGAAATCTTTTATATGAAGTATACAAATGACTTAAATTATAGTGTTTAGTATATAAAATTAGTATGAAAATAAGTGTAATTATACACTTATCATCATCCAAAAGGCGGATCAAGCTCTTAACACCGTAGATAGCTGTAGACTAGGTTTCTTAAAACTTATTATAGGACATCATGTAATCTTAGTTCATAATACTATTTGTGAACTAACTAAGCATATCTTTTGATAATCAATAAAATTACAAGTTTCTCTTTTTAGTCAAGTTAAGAGCTTCTTAACTTTGTATTTGCTATTAAATGCTTGTATGTTTCTACATGATAATGTGTTGTAGGAATTGTTACCTAGACCAACTCAAGAGAAAAGCTGAAGTAAGACAAAGCCCTAAAATGAAAAAAAAATCCTCTAAGTATGGGGGAGCTGAGCTACTTATAGAAGACTCACTTAGTACTGAGGAGCTCAAGTTGGTTATGGAAAGTCACTCAGCATGGGGGAGTCTTGCATCTCTTATCAAGTATCTCGATATCTTTAAACTATTAATTCAATTAATCTCTTCTAATACCTAGTTTGTTATCTGTAAAAAAAGGGGGAGATTGTTGAACCCAAGTTAATATACTTCATAGTACTTAAACATTTTGGAATAACAAACTTACTAGGATAGTGAAATTAATTGAGTACTAAGTCTACTCATAATTAATGAAGTTTACTTGAGTGTGTTTAAGGGAAAATGACATAGTTTACTAAGTAAATAATTAAGTTTTAGCTTAGAGTAAGAAAAGTTGAGTTGTGATGAGTATTAAGTAGTTTATAAAGATATATACTCAGTTATGCTACGTAAGCTTTTTAGGAATAAAAAGCTATATTTCTTTGACACTTAGAGAATTATTTAACACTTAGTGCTACTAATGGTTTTCTATGAGAAATGAAACATTCCTTTGATGCTTTTTAGGAGAAAAAGTGCTGAAATTAAAGAAGATATTCTTGTGGTCCTCACTTTGAAAAGGTGTTAGTACGAAATGTTGGAGATTCCTCACTAAAGTCCAAGATAAAAGGAATCCTCTAACATGCATCGTTTCTCAGTATCTCTGCGCACCTCTGCAAACGTCAGAAATTCAACTAATGACCAAATACCACATTTCATCTTGAGTGCCTCTTTATCAGAATAGATTGCTTGAAGATAATGAGTTTTTGACAACGGATTTATATCGCGCTTCAACGTTCGAAATCTCTATCTTTAAACATCATGGAATTTGTCTCCAACAGGAAAATTTGAAAGATTTGAAGAGAAGAAATTGACGAGCTGTCAGGATGAGAAATTTGCAAAGGCTAATTCCAAGAGCTTTAACTATAAATTGAAGACTTGAAGATGTTCAAACTTGGTGAACCACCTCGAATTTTTTAAAGAGCTAAATCTCTGTTCATTTACTCCTAGCTTCAAGAAATTCCAACTCAAGTAATCAGCAAACAATAGAATTCCTCATTTGTTTGTAATACAGAGAAAATAACTTTAGTTTTAACATTGTAAAGGATTCAACAATCTATAAATTGAATTTTTTGTTCGAAATTCTTTTTGTAAGAAAATTGAGTGACGGTTTGGGAAGGGTACCCAAACTGTGATCTGAGAGTTAGTTAGAAAGAAATGTACTTTCTATAAAAGAGTTTAACCTTTGAAAAGGCTTCTCCACCTAAGGAAGGAACGAAATCACTAGTTGATTCAAGCTCGGAAAGGAATCTGAGGATAGGAGGTAGGCTAGGGGTCTAATAAGGATAAATCTCAGGTACTGAAGTTCTAACCTTATTTGTATCTTTATCGCGTTACTCATTCATCATTTTATCTCTATCATTTCATCGTATTGCTTGAAAAACCAATCCGTGCTAAGTAGAGTACTCAGCAAGAGATTGAAGATAAACTGATCAGCAAAGCTGAGCAATTTATAAGTTCACTATGCCATAAACGGCCTGTTGTAACATTGGAAAAATGTTGCTTAAAGTGCAAAAAATGATGCAACAGCTTCTGTTGCAACACTTATCGCAAAAAAAAGTGATGGTTCTACTTTCCTTGCAATAGGTGTCTGTTGCAACACATTTTGTATCTGTAACAACACACCAAAAATGTGTTCCAACATATGGCTGTTGAATCACTTTTTAATCCTATTGCAACACCATTTTTGGTGTTGCTAATAACTCTCTCGTCGTTACGGTTAATGGTCGTTAGAATAATGGCAATACTTTTTTACTAAAACAACAACACTTCTTTTTACACTTTTTTTTATTAAACATCACTACAAGAAATTTAGCATTTTATGACGCATCTTCAATGAAGAAAGGAGTGTTTTTTGTCAGTAAAAAACTATTTTTCATCACTGAAAATAATTTTGATCATCACAAAATGCTCAAATTCTTGTAGTGCATATTGTAATACTAGCAAAAATTATTAAATTTTATATAAATAAAATATTTCATAATACATAATATGTAATTGTACGAAATTCTAGAAAAAAAATAAAGGTGAAAAAAGTACATGATATGAAATTAAAATATCCTAATATAATCATCTTGATCTATCTCCGTACAATAAACATTGTCATTTACATGGTTTATCTTCAAGTATTGTAGTGCCTAATGTTGTTCAATCAATGTTGGAGTCATTACCTATATAAAAGGAAACCAAAGTGAGAACAAGAAATGAAAAAGTAAGAAGTAAACTTTAATATTCAATATAAGTTTAAGACCTTTTAATGGCCATGAAACAACCTAGAATTTATAACATTTTGAACAAAAAAGAAACAACATAGAGGAAATTTATTTCAATCAATCAGAGTTAGTCATAGCAAAATACAATAATGCTTAGAGATGACATTATCAATTATGATTAGCATTCCATTTATCTGTTATGCATATAACTGCATAATCTATTCTTTCTATTTATTTCATATTACTATATTATTCTAATTAAGATTTTACTATATATATATATATATATATATATATATATATATATATATATATATATATATATATATATATATATATGCTTCCTAATTTTTCTCTTTTTCCATTTTCAATTTATTCTTTCTTTTAAATTTTGATTAGTATTCCATTTAGGATATATCATATAGCTTTACGCATTCTAGAGGAAAGCATATGATGAGATAAAAAAACTATATTTAACAGTAAAAAGAAGTGTATTTTAGTTTGAAACAACTTATGGTAGCAAAGTTGTTCTAGTTGTACTCTAGAAATTCTCGGTATTAGCATTGATTGCAATTCAACCTGCACAAAATTCCTAAAGATTTGAAACAAAGAATAGAGTAATGATATTAAAATATTGTTAGCTCATCAATAGACTAATTATTAACTTATGAGTAATTTCGTAGCAAAAAATAATCAGCACCGCAATTTATTTCTAACAGAATGGTCTAGCTTAAATGGCTCCATGGTTACTTGTAATGGTAAAAACAAAATAGTTTCATTCTGTGAAGTAAAATGATAACATAAATTTGACTTTTCAATGGAATTAACTCTTAATTTGTGAATGAAATCTCACAAAATCGAAGTTCAAGACCCGAAAGTAAAATCTAGAAAATACTCACATTTTTTCATTAACGACCGAGAACTTCGTGGGGACCATCAAAGATGCGCCACCTCCCATTGAGATTCCATTGGCAAGGGCAACCTACTAGAAATTAGAGTTCTTGAACATAGTAGTTATTTGATACTTGATAGGTAGAAAAAGTAGAGTGCATTGAAAACATTACATGGGTTTTCTTATATGTGTGGATGTGATTACAAAGCAAGTACATTCTGTAGACTACTTCAAGCAAGAATCCTCTGTAAAAAACACATAGGAAATTAATTAGTTCAATTTTTGAGCATAAGTCAATTTAAATAAACAATCCTAATCTATTATTTACTTGATAACACTCTAAGATCTCCCCCAACAGAGAACGCTTTACTAGTTTCCTGAAGAACAACATTATTAAATGTCTACAACATCAATATCCAAGCTATTATAGTAATTTCCCAAGAAATAAGGGATTTTGACACATATAAAATAATAAAAGTCTAAAACTCATGAAACTAGGCGAGAATGAAGATCTAAAGATAACTGAACTAGCCTTGAAAACATAGCATGACAGACTACTCCTGCTAATGGGAATATTAAAGAGTATACCCAAACTTATATAAAACAACTGCACCATATTAACCTCTATCTAATCTAAAAGCTCCTCGTTGGCCACCCACACAATTTAGGATAAGATAGAAATATGAACATTGCTATCAAGTAACTACTGAATAAAGATTAGTGTTTTATACTTGTGAACTTCAATGTCATCTCTCTGTTTTGTCATATAATATATTCAAGTAAAAGAAAAAAAATATCTGCATCATGTCAACATGATAAATCAAAATTTGAAAAAAAGCATGGCATATAGAGTTCTTTAAATGGATAGCAGGGAAAAGAAGAGAAAGGGTTCTGAACAGGCAAGCCAATTGTAACATTGGTAATACATACATCCTACTTTAAAGAGAATGTATAGGCACAGATTTGGTATCCACTTCTGCTAAGTGCTACCTCACATGAATTTCAAACTTTCTTTGTACAATTTCATGAACCAGCTCCATCTCTTCTTGAACTCAACTTAAATAAACAAATAAAAAAGGCCTATAAAAGGGATCTGGAAAGCAAGAAGAAATCTTATAAATAAACAATAAATGAATTGATTTAATGATTCATATGTATGAACACATAAACTAATTATCATTCAACTTTCAAATATTTTTATTAACTGTCATTAAGCTTAATATTTAATTTTATGTTACATGTTTTTTTATAATTTAAAGCTAAAAAGAATCAACTCTATTGAAATTAACTATTTGACTCCAACAATATCACAAACCAAGTTGAGCTTTTTAAGGTTTGTATAGCTTCTTATATGCATATAACTTGGTTTGAACTAAGTATGATACAGTTTTAA